>JAFIRS010006515.1:0-36213 GCA_018342105.1 Gonioctena quinquepunctata
TTATCTGTCTATTGCAGTAAATCCACCGTTATTTATTTGTCCAAACCTCCGTTATTATGAATAATAATTTCAAGCAAATGTAAGACATATTTTATCTGAGTATATAGGGTTTTGAATTCATTTCAAACTTTCACAGAACTTGCTTATGTTTATATTAGTGAGTACTTATTTGGGTTCATTTTAATGTGCAACCACATTTATATTATTGTGGTGCAACTAGAATATTTTTAAATCATTTTAAGAGAAAATATGGTTCTTTTGACAGTCGGAGAATTATGAAATTGTCAGAAAATTTTGAATTCAATGCAAACAATATGATGGACTATGAAAATATCATTTAGTTAATTCGTCAAGATTTGTACTTGCCTTTGGTACTAAATACAGGTGTATACTCGAATCTGCGGCTTTAGACTGTTCACACATAATGCAAAAGGGGCCCATTTTACAAAAAGTATCCTTACACACTACACTACTTAAAAATTAACACTTCCTTACGCACTAATAAACGACGTAATTTGAATGAACGAACTAAAAAATGAGATAGGCAAGATTTCAAATCAACGAGAACGCATAGACACCGACAAAATAGAAAATAATTTCATTTGAGATGCTGGAGATGTCAAAAATAAAGTTTTGACATTAAGCGAGGAAATATTTATTTACATTTTTTGACGGCGCCATCTACCACAGAGATGGCAGAGAGAAGCTCCATTGAAGTAACAGGTGGTGTCCCCTCGAAAATCAAAACAATATCGAATCAGTCCCAGCACCAGGGTTTTTAGACATCTTAACAATGACAAACCACGGAGAACAATGTTTACTCGTTGACGCGTTTTATTTCAATCCGTACCGTACACGCATTCATAACGCATAACGTTCAAACGTTGTAATAAAATCTTGTTCTTGTGATTATTTATTAGTTAATAAGTACTAATTTGTGAAAAAAATTAGCGAAAGAAAAAGAGATTACCCCAGTGGAGCTATGAAAAGAAAAAGTGAGCAGAAAAAGGAGGAAGTTATAAAGAAATTGCCCAAAATTTCTTAATTTTTTCAGCAATCAGCTTCTGTGAGTGATTTAGATTGCAATGGTAAGTACTAAGTACCTATATGCTTATTAATTTATATAAGTTTACTTACATAAGTTTTTCCACATTACATCGACATTTAATTTTACTTTACGCGCTTCGTGCTTTCGTGCAGAGAGTATTGATTAAATAAATTTTGTTTTTATATGAATATACATATAATAAAATAAAATTTCAATCTATCAAATATACCAATATGAATTAAAATTGTATGTTATTAATTGAGTAGAGGTGTTTGATTGGTATGTAATTGAACAAATTTTCAACATAAATTTTTTAATTTATTTAATTGATATTTTTAGTCCTCAAGTTTTGAATAATTCTCTAAAAAAATTCAATTATATTTTTAGATTCTTCTGGACCACATTGTCCATTAGAGGTCCATCCGGAAATAGAAGACACCCATATCGATGATCCTAAGAAGTCTGAAGAATTTCATAATATACCTTCGTCAGATAGAGGAAATTTTGGTGATAGCCTTACTGAATACGAACGAAAAATAGTTTTTAAATTGGGCCCATCTAAACCACAAGGACCGTTTCCAAAGGATTCAGAAACAAAGCGATGTTTTTCGGCCTATCGTTATTCATATTTAAAGAAGGCTGGTATAAAAATTTCAAGGCCGTGGCTATGCTATTCTATTCTATTGCCACTTCTGTTGGTTGTTGGCAGATCGTCAAAGCAAATCGTACTCCTCCGCATGGGTTAACGGAGTTTCCGTTAGAAGCAATTTTACACAATGTATATCTGACCATGACAACTCACAGTAGCATATTAATGTGGCTCTATCTTATAATAATTGGTTACAAGGAAATACCATTCATACTTTATTGCAAAGTGAAATCAACAGTAAAATTACTTTTGAGATTTATTATGTTTTTTTAAGCCGAAAGGTGAAATAATAAGCCCCATAGAAATTATTAACTTGCTTGGTACCGCAGTTAGGAAAAATTGACCAACTTTCTGTAGTTTTTCGATACATCTCGATAACAGAAAATGATGATCATGTACCTAAAGAAATAAAAATCTGCAAGTCCTTTTTTGGGTTTATATCAGTATCCGATTGAGGTGCAGAAGGACTTGAAACTGAAATTTTAAATACCATAAAAGAATATGGAATTGATTTGTCCAAATGTAGAGGGCAGGGTTACGATGGAGCAAATGTTATGTCGGGTGTAGATGGAGGATTACAAGCCTTTATAAAAGACCGTGCCCCAAATGCCGATTGTGTTCATTGTACGGCACACGCATTTAATTTAGTTTTAAACGATGCTGCGAAACGTGTTCCTGAAGTGTCAATGTTTTTCGTTAATTTGGAAAAAATATATACTTTTTTTAGCAAAAGTATAAAACGCTGGGCAATGTTGTAACGACTCATCTGGAATATATAAAATTGCCCTTAAAAAGGTATGTCCTACTGGATGGTCTTCAAGAAACGACGCTTTATCAGCTATAAGGAAAAATTATTCATTAATAATGAAAACTTTGTACCAACTAAATTTAATTTCCACTAAAAAAGACGAACGTGACGAATGTAAAAATATAATTCACATTTTAGAGACCTACGATTTTATAGTGCTTGTCGCCTTTTTTTCCTCGCTATTTGAAATCATTATTTCTGTTTCTAAAGCTCTACCGCATGAAAATAATGACTTACAGAAAGCTAGTATTTTACTAAGTAATCTTTTGAATGGACTGACCAAAATAAGAAATCAAAATTCATTTCATGGTTTGCTAAATGAGTCCAGATCTAGCAAAAGAGTGGGGGGTAACAAATGTTTTCAAAAATAAAAGACGAAAGATAACGAAGCGTTTTTTAGATGAGTTATCAAAAGATGAGAGAATTTCCGACCCGGAATAGTACTTCAAAGTCAATGTGTACTATTTCTGTTTAGATATATTAATTTCTCAAACTAAACAAAGATTCCAGAGCCTCTGTGACCTGAGAAAAACGTTCGAAGTATTGCAACCGGAGAAACTCTTCTTTTTTAAACGAAATAATAAAAAAGTATGCCGGAAAACTGACTGCTAAATACAGCAAAGACATGTCAGGTGATCTGTGTGAACAATTAATTGCTTTGAAAACATGCTTAAAATCTGGAATTCAGAAAATTAATTCCATAAAGGAACTCATGGAATTAATACTGATAAAATTCAATAGCCTTGCATCCAGTTTTCCGGATGTAATAACAGCATGCTTTCTATTTTTGACCCTTCCGGTTACAACTGCAATAGCTGGAAGAAGTTTTTCGACATTAAAACTGATTAAAAATTATCTTAGGACTACTATGGGACGGGAACGGCTATCAGATTTGTCACTATTGTCTATAGAGGCAGAATATCTGGAAAAACTGAATCGTCTTCAGCTATGATTTAATAAATAAGTTTGCCGAAAAAAAGGCGAGGAAAGTGTATATTTGATTTGAATTGTTTGGCTAACTTAGCTCCTAGGAGCATCAATTGAAAGTAATAACTTATAATCAATATATAATTACTTTAATTCAACGCGAGCGTTTTTCTTTCTTTTTTGAAAAATTTGTACCTTTCATTTGGGCCCCCCAACAAATTTTGATACAGGGCCCGTCTAGCCAAGCTACGCCACTGCATGTTATATATAGTATACCTTGCCAAAATTGCAACAAAGTTTATATTGGTCAAACTGCAAGATTATTAAAACAGATATTAATATCCCACAAAAGTGATTGCAGGCACCATCCAGGAAGATGTGCTCTGGCAGATCATGTTAACAAATTTGACCATCATATGAACTATGATGATGTAAAAATACTGACTAAAGAACCTCACACTGCTAAGAGAACTTTTCTAGAAATGGCTTCCATATCACAGGAAAAAAATCAAATGAACAAAAAAACTGATGTCAATCACCTAAGTGAAATTTATTCCTTCTTACTAGCAATGGAAAATACAGAATTTTCTTCAAATCAATCTGATATCAATACTAGTTATTAATATATCACCAAGTTGGCCCAACCTTCAGTTGGTACTAACAATAAAAGTTACTATAATACTCTGACCAATCATGGTAAACCATTTCATATCAGTTGGTACTACCCTCAGTTGGTACCACTGGCTGTCAGAGCATATGACAAGTTGAACAAGAATTTTCCCACATTTTATAACATATTGTACTTTTTCAAGACACACATGTTCCTGTACTTTATATTTTAATCAGTAATGTTTGCAATAAATTTTAATGTGTTATAAGTAGTTGACAATTCAAAATGTGTTCCCAACTCCAAATCCAGAACTTATATTCCACCTTACGTTACATGAAGAACATTCATAAATAACATAGAAACTAATCTCAACAAAGCTGTAAGTTTATTATTACCTTAAGGTCCGAAGGACACACTTATTGTAAATTTCTTCATTGTAGTATCCCTGAAGATGGATATAAAACATTCCGAAAGCTTGGACAAACTTTAAAGAGTACACTTTTTCTTTGCTGCACACCCCAATATTTAAGCCTTACACCTAACTAGTCAGCAACGACTACCCCCTCACTATATATTGTTATGTTATGAAAAACCAGTTATATATTTTAAAAGGAAAAAACCCACAAAAAGAATAATTACTTAATAGCTTTTAGTTTCAAGAGATTGTTCTCAAATAGTTTTTGAAATTCTATTTCCTTTATAAGCCTATGTATAATATGAGTAGATAAAAATATCCAAATACTATAACACAATCAATTTCATACACTGTCATAATGATTATAACCCATAATTCTTCAAAAGACAACAAAAAGTCTAGATTTACAAAATTTTCCTGAATAAAATGTGATCTACAAATTTATAAATTTGAAACATACAGTATATGAAATTGTAGCTAACTAAAAGTAGCCAATGGTAGAATAGCAAACTTCTTGATGACAATAGCCAATCAGGGAACAGATGGTCACATGTAGAATTTGAAATTGTGAGGGAATAAGAACGAGAGAGTGTCAGAGGCAATTATTACTGAAATTTGTACATAGTTAATGAGAATGGAAAAATAGTTTTATGTATAAGTTATGACAAATAATCCCAAACAGTGAAAATGTAACAATTTAGTGCGCGAATTCAAAAATTCGAATCAGAGGGAAGGAACAAAAATGGTATCCAGGTGACAACAAACAAAGCCACAGGGGAGATCGAAAATAAATTTAAAAAGAATGCCACGTTTTATTTGGGAGAAAGAAAAATTCATAAATTTCAACATTATAAACAGAAAATCAACATTACCTTATTTGTACACCATATACAAGTATTCGAAAGTTGGATTGGTATGGTTCCTTCTATTTGGTATTGGAGTTTTTGAGAGCAGCGGAGTGAAAGGGGATCCAAAAGCCGAGTGTGTATTGAACAGCGACAGTTCCAGACAGGTATAAACCTTCCTAGTGCACATCACGAACTGAACAATTTCACTAATAACTAATATTCCATCAGAAAAACTTTATTTCATTTGATTTTGAACTATAAAAGCAATTTTCACGTTCAAGGTAAAAGTGAGGTTGTGTCTATTTATCCATGACCTGTTTCCCATGATTATCCATGAAAATTTGTATATTGACCATAGAATAAGTTATCTTTCGTAGGCCAGGTAAATTTAAGTATTCCTGAATAAAGGAAATAATTGCTTTTTGATACTTTGTCGTTTGTTTTCTACATGATCAACAATCATACTTATGACCATTGAATAAATAGAAATTTGACATATCAAGCAGTGGCTAGTGGCTCAATTGCCTGAACCGGCTATCTGAGACAAGAGGCGTACCAACTGTGCTTAGCTGTGGTAAGGAAAGTGATAACAATTGGCAGCAACGTGACGAGAGAACAGTGACGTTAGCTAGCAATTATTATTACATGAAAAAATATTATACAGGGCGAAAATACTCATCTATATCATAACAATTTGGCTCACAACGAACAGAGAAAATTATTAGCTATTTTCATATTATAACAACAACTATTATTATTTGCAAATCATCATTATATCACAATTGGCTCCCAAAACGGGGGCGAAATAGTAACAATACAATTTGTTAAATCAACATTACATAACAATACATATATATATATATATATATATACAGATAGTTCCGTTTTCGTGACTGGTTAGTTCAATAAAATATTCAAACTGACTTGAGGTTGTAGTCAGATGTGTCTCTTTCATCAGTCCTCAATGATTAAAAGAAAACTCTTTGTTACTTGTCGTGCTATCGGAATGTTTTTATTCCTTTCTCAAGATATCTATAAAATGAGTCAAAAATTACAGATATGTTGGTAATCAAAATATGTGTGTTACTCACTAACTTGAGGTTCAAAAGTATAAAATCGTAATATTATATAGGACAGCATAATGTTGAAACACGTCACTTATTTAAAAACACATACTAATCACATCAACTAAACTACAGTTTACAGATTGAAAACACATACTTATTCTAACAATTATCCATTCAATTGGGAATTTGGGAAGAATGCTTATCGAAAGTCGTAAAAAACAGAGAACAAATAGTAAAAGTTGAAAAAACCAACCAACACCCATGTAGAAAACATATTATAATTATTGTAGATGAAAATATAAAAATTACGAGAGTAAAAATTGTTTTTTCTCCTTTTTTGTATATTTTTTCATGTTGCCTCACGAAATTTCGTTAGCAAATCTCAAATATGGATTCAGCACCCTAAAAAATATATAGAATAGAAGGAATCAAACCTACCCCACAACTTTTTCACAAATTGACGGAATTACTAGACGCTTTACTTGACAAGTCTAGTAAATGTCGTATTGGATTGGTTGAAGAATCATTGATGAAAGTAGAGGTTTCTGTACCATTTATGGAAAGATATGTAGATGACATCAGCCTCTCTGTTCCAAAGGGCAGAATAAGTGAACACCCAGACATATTTAATGGCTATAATGAAAACATACTGTTCACAGTTGAAAGAGAAATAGATAACAGCATCCCCTTCCTAGACATGAAAGTGTATAGGACTGAAAATAACAGGATTTCAACGTGCAATGATCGTTATCTGAACTCATATCATCCTTACCGAATGAAAACTAACCTCATATATACATAATGGAATTTTTCCATTCAAGTTTCTTAACAAAACGATATACAAATTGAACCTGAGACACCCTGAAATTTTGGAGTTGTAACAATGATATGGAAATGAACAGGACTCATTAATAATGTACCAACAAAAAAATAGAAATATGATTCAATTTTCAAACCAGATGCAACAACGGAATGATTACATAATCATCATTAAAATTCAACTTCATGCATTTATATGCAATATTATGAGAATTCACCAATTCAAGAGGACCTAAATCGCTAGTTAGATATATTCCTAATTCTGAAGATTTACAAGGTGATTCATAAAAATCGCCCTTCTTCAAAAATTTCCGAACAAATAATTCAATTTCATTATTGTCAGGTTCGAAAATGCTCAATAAAAAATGTTCAAAGGAAAGTTTCTTGAATTGTTTACATGTTATTTGCAACAGAAGAGGACCATTGGAATGTTCACTGGATGGTTGAGGATAATTTTTAGGTAATGAGGTGTTTGAGAGTTCATTTGATTTTCCTTCTTCAGCGATTCTATGTATTATTTGTTGTAGAGGCTTATCAGTTTTTCTTATGTGTTTTTTCAAATTTTTCTCAAACGGAAAAGCGCTGAACATATCTAAGGCTCCAAAATTTACTACATCATCACAAATATGTAGTAGGTTGTGAACGTTATGAGACACATTCTGAGAACCATACAAAATAATGAAAGTTTTGACAAAATACTTCAATAAAGATTTGCAATAATCAACATTTTTGTTCCATTGTGCACTTGATAAAAATGACAATGATACATGAAGACTCAAGAAGTTCACATATTTGTCATTATCCAATACAATTTTCAAAACAACGGGACCTAAATAAAATAAAAATAAACGGAACTCAGTAGCCTTCCACCTCTTAGCTTCATTTAAAGACCTAGGCCTACGATTAAATTCATGTGGTATACTTGAAGTGTGACTCAACAGTAGATGAGATATATTTGAAATTTGATGAAAAGATAATTCAGCAGGAACTTTTCCATTCATCCACAAATTAACTATCATTTTCTTCACAACTCCTAGACACACCAAGTGCATATAATCTAAGGGAAAGTCTTTGTTCATATCGAGTTCTGGGATCATTTCTAATACTGATGTTCCAGTATGATGGTCTTTATCAACTTTCAATCTATATTCTGAGTCATTTCTCAAATTAAAACTATCAGTTTCAGGAAAACACACTCTTCGATCCAAGTAAATACCATCAGTTTTACATTTCGAGCATGAGTGGTATCCACTGTGCCCTCTAACATATTTTATGAAACATTTAGCAGGAACATCACATGCTTTCACCTTAACTTTATATGATCGACCACCAAACAGAATTCCATCATTCATGACATCTAATGCTTCATTGACAAAAAATTTCAAAAAGTCGTTGGCTTCTTTTGGTTTCTCATTACCATGATAAATACCAATGATCTTAACAATGTTCTTATTCAAAAACAAGTTACAGAGAATAGGATACAGTTGACTTCCAGAACTCTTAGATATTGGCAAGCCGTCAATATTTATACATATTTCCAACGTATTCACATCCAGAAATAAATGAGATGAATGGGATAAAAGCTTTTCCAGACACTTTTTGAAGCCAAAATGGCAATACCGACCAGGTTCAACTATTTCTAAAATGGTTTTTCGAGGTGTTTTCAAAAGCGTTCTTGCGTCTAGAGGTAAATCATCAATAAATCATTTATAGCTGTATGTGGAATGTTGTGTTTCAATGCCCATTTCGATAAACTTGACTTTATGGATTCAGCTTGTTCAGAAATCACTTCAACTCCTATTTTTTCAAGGTTACCTGGATTTTCATCAGAAAGTTCAGAATTTCTGCTTTCATTGAAATCTGGCAAATCATCAGAATGATAGTGTTCATCAGGCATTGCATCAAAACCGGTTACAGGAACGTTACTTGTAGAAGAGAAGCTAGGTGATGTTTCGTTAATCTGTACATTATTATTATTTTCGCTTTCATCATCACTAGAAATCCCTCATGCAGTTCTATCAACGAACTTTCTATAGTACTTGTTGAGAACCGCATTCCTGTTGGTCGGTTGATAGTGCCTTTTCATGTTCACTTTCACGTGTGTCCAGTCCAAAATAGATATCTATTGGACTATTAAAAATAACTTCAAACGACTGACCTGATGATTGTCCCTTCGGCCTTCACTCACTTCGACACTTCAATAAATACAAATGGATATTATAAATCTTAATTATTTTAACTGTGATTTTAACAGTGCCAGACCAAAACTCAAAACAACAGCATCGAAAGTCGTGAATCGTGAATAGCGTGGCCATGACACATTACCACAGAACACAGAATTGGTATTCTGTGACATTACACAAGACTCATCTTCATGTATGGTGGGTGCTCGCACTCGCAGCCAATGAAACTGCTGTGTTATGGCGTACACGACCGTACCTATCCGAATGGATTCGATCCTCATAATATACGAAAATCGGTTATTTTTTTTTAAGTGTTTGTATATCTATACAAACAATATTTTGCGTTTCATAAAACTGTAGTTTTACCATATTTAAATTTTGTCGTCAAACTCGAACACGAAAATATGTAAAAAGTTTATTCATTCAGGGCTGGTTATTCAATCCGGGATGATCCACAGATTAACTAAACCGAGTTTGGTTGCTACAGAGCTACTGATATGATTGGCAACTAAACCGAGATTAGATAATTTGTGGATCATCTCGAATTGAGCAACCAGTCCTCAGTAAAGTGATGGTACAGATGTGGTCCAGTATTGTACATTTGGTGTACATCTGAAAACGTACTATCATGGACGTTTTCAATTGATCCAGTTTTGTTTGTCCATTATACGTACAATGGTGAACGTACAGATGTGGTCCTGTATTGTAAATTCGGTGTACATTCGAAAACGTACACTTATGGAATTAGCAATTGATCCAGTTTTGTTTGTCCAATTAAGTACAATGGTTAACGTACAGATGTGGTCCTAGTATTGTACATTCGATAACGTACACTTATGTAAGTTCACAATTGATCCAGTTTTGTTTGTCCATTATACGTACAATGGTGAACGTACAGATGTGGTCCTGTATTGTAAATTCGGTGTACATTCGAAAACGTACACGTATGTAAGTTCACAATTGATCCAGTTTTGATTGTCCATTATATGTACAATGATGAACGTACAGATGTGGTCCAGTATTATACATTCGGTGTTCATCCAAAAACGTACAAACATGGAAGTTTTGAAAGGATCCAGTTTTTTTCGTCCAATGGACGTACATATACGTCTAATAAGTAACGTTAGGATTATTGGTCGATTATTGTACATCGAATGTTCATCCACAAACGTTCTCTTATGGACGTTCATGTCGGTCCAATATTTTACGTCCATTGATAATCCATGAGATGAACAATACGGAATGTACGAAGCCTATCCTGAATAGTACATCCATTGGACACCCATATCGAGTCCATGGACGTTTGGATTAATCTTGGGCTCAAAATGGACGTCCACGGGACGTCTTGTGCTATATGGGATAATGTATGCTGAAAATACCCTGAACGGAAAGCAAGTGTAGTTAATAACCAGTGGAATACGAGACTTGTTCCTCAAACCATTGGACATTCTCCAAAATGAGGTAATGACAATATTAAATGAATCTGAAATTCTTGAATGTGTCAAGTCTTACATTAATTGTTATTTCTCTGGAATGAAAGTATCATTTGGAGAGTTAGAGACGGAATATAAAAGATTCAAACACTTTGAAAAATCGGAATGTTTTATTGAGCCTCTTGAGTAGGTTATTGGTCAAAGATTCGATACGGTAAGAGATGGAGTTGGATTACCCAAAAATTATACATGTCAGTTGATACCTCTGAGAAAAATTCTCAAGGTTTTTCTACAATTACCTAATGTTTTCCATGGAACTTCAGAATACATGAATCATCTGAAACAGAGGGGAGGGTTTTCTAATATTGTTCTGAGTGTATTGTGGACAAATAACATTAACTATTTATTTTGATGAATATGAAAGTGGGAATCCATTAGGTTCCCACTTTGGTATTCATAAAATTGGGGCAGTTTATTCTTCAATTCCTTGCTTTCCAGAGAAATATCGCTTATCCTTGGAAAACATATTCCTAGCATGCTATTTCACAGTGCAGATCTGAAAGAATTTGGAATACATGTGATATTTTCGAAATTATTGGATGAATTAGATTTTTTGTCGAAAGAAGGTTTATTGGTTCAAGTTAAGGAGGGTTGAGAGAGTTTATTCCTGCTTTGTTCAATTGCTAGGAGATTTGGGTTTGAATATGATTTTGGGGTTCACAGAAAGTTTTACTGCAAACTATTTCTGTAGATTTTGTAAATGTCACCGTAAGTAAACTCAAACAAATGTTCTTCAAAAGAAAGGTAAAACGAGAAATAAACTCAATTACTAGAAGTTAATCAAATATCTTCAACAGGTATAAAGGAAACCGGTGTTTGGATTAAGTTAGATTCATTTCTTGTTACGGATAATTATGCTGTGGATATCGCTCATGATATGTTTGGAAGAGTTGCATTATTTGACATATCACAACTTCTCTATCAGTTCGTATGCATTGATACATTATTTTCCATCGAAACATTGAATAACTGGTTGGAATATTTCAACTACAGAAGACAAAATATGAATGAGCCACCTTTGGTGACCTTGGAAATGAAGACAATGATTTTATATAAAGGATTGATTTTGGGTGACTTGATACCGGTAAACAATCAATTTTTGAAAATTTATATTATTTTCAGAAAAAATTTAGTTTTAGTTTCTGAGACAAAGTATGACATATTATCCTATCTTGTTAGTAAACATCACTCCTCATACCAAAAACTGTTTTCGTCAAGTCTGAAACCCAAACATCACTTTTTATTACATTATCCTAATATAATGAGAAACATTGGACCACTGAAACATTTTTGCACACTTCGTTTTGAATAAAAAATTACCGGAAATGTTGTGTCATCACGGGCCAATATTATTCAAACCGTAGCTATCAAACATTAACTGAAATTATGCCATAGACCTTTTCATTTAACAGCGATAGCATTTGTTCTTTTTTTTTGCGGAACCAACGACATGGAAGTAGGTATTCCAAATTTTTTAGGGTACACATTCAAAACTAAACTCGTGTGCAGAAGACGTTTGAATAAATTCAAATGAAATTTTCGTCTACGTCTTTAAATTAAGGAGTTTCATCGTTCCGCCGATCGTACCGCCCCTTTGTTAGATTGAGGTTAGGTTATTAAACATGAAGACAAATCCTAAGTTCAAACCAAAGCATACATCTGTATGGATTGATATCGAAGCACATGTATTTTTCAGAATTAACCTGTTAATATCAGGTTATTCTCCAGATCTATCTGTTAATTTCATAATGACATGATTACAACACAAAATGAAGCAAAAACAAGAAGCCTGAAAGCCTTCAAAGAATCGGAGTTCAACCTATTTTTGTTGATTCATATAATTATAACTACATCAAAGAAAACTGATTGTGTTTCTAGTCGGTTATTCACAATGAAATAGTGCTTAGCAAGTTATCCAGGGCATCTTGGTGGTAGTACTCATCTAAAGCAGTGGTCTTGAACCCCCCCAAAATCTTTCCACAGATTCGAAAAATTTGATGATTTACGAAAATGAAATAAGTACCAATTGCTAACATTTGAGCAATGGAATCGAAAACACTATAACCCAATACTACATAAATTTTAATATTTACTTGGATGGTATTGATGGAAATATTCAAGTTTTTCAAAAGTGAATATTTGAAGCAAAAACAATCTTCTGGGGACTTGAAAAAACATTTCATTGATTTCAGTAACTTTTTATCTCAGTAAACTTTTATTACATATATAATTGCTTTTTTGGTACTGGAAGATTATTTGGCAATAACACAATAATCTCTAAAAAAGCAATAACAATCAGCATGTAATCTCATATACTGATACCAACAATAATGATTATGAATGTGCTTCTTCCTCAAGGGCTGCACTTCTGGAACGACATTGTATACTACCTTCAAATTATAACTGTATAGGCAGACTCATGGCGTCATCCAGCAGAGAACCGGAGAGGAATATTTTCTAGACTGCATAATGCCTGATCTGAAAGACCGCTCGCCTTTCTGCAGATACCTTGAACCATTTTGGCTCAAGCATTTTTATAACAAAATCGGAATACACTGAATTAAACCTTTTCTTTCAATGTGAAGAACACGTCAGAATTTTATAACTATAATCCGGAGGTTTCTTCTTCCACTGCCGTTAGAGAGTATCAGCTATGGGTTTCGAAGTGGAGGCAGGAGCTCGCAGTAAATAAATTCGAAAGTGCCCAGTTGTGTGCCTCCTATAATCGAAGTTTTTTACAATGACCTCTTGTTTTTTTTAAGGGTGAGAAAGGTCCTGTCACTACCCCTGTGGTCTGCAATCACAGTTCTCCCACAGACAGAAGTCTGTTTGCCGAAGATGAGTGTTGGACGAGTGAAGTAAATGAGGATCATTACGTTCTGATGAACGAGCAGGGGTGCCTTGATACTTAACTCCCTGGAGGTTTGACAGAAAAGACATTCAGGAAATTTTCAGGCTGAGTGTTTCTTACAGTGTTCAAATGTTTGTTTCTGGCTATATGACCTCTATCCAAATATCTAGCATTTCATTTAGAATTTTGGCTAACCTCGCCATAAGTCGGCTATTTCTGAAAGCTAATTTTTTACTTTAAGCTCCAGAAAATTGGCTAGGAAGTGTCGGAAAGATGGAGGACGGCTTAGCTCTTCTAAATATATATCCCGACTTTCTGAAAGGAATATACTTCTTTTTAGTTTGTGATTCTATATGCATAACTTGTTTTATTGGTAAAGTTGTCATTGGAACTGTACTTGAGCCAAGTTGACCCCCCAACATCTTGGGCTGCGACCGCGCCTGCCTGATAGTTCATAAAATTCGAAAAACACTGATTTTGATTTTCTGGTAATACCAGATATACTTTTTTCAATTTTTATTTCGGCCATCCCCAAACTCAGTTTTTTTTTCAATAATCTTTTCGGTGTTTTATGCATCATCTTAAGTTATTAGTCACAAGAAGTTTACATTAGTTTTCAATGAGAATATATCGAAAGACAATATTTCTTATGACTGAAATCTCACAGGTTTTGGGGCATGAGTAGCTCTTCAGGTTGACTGTCATTCGATACCTGAAGCAACATCGATCGTGATCGGTACCTTGAGGAGTACACTTGCATCAAAAGCACGTACAATGTGATAAATATATTGTAAATGCTAAGTCGTCTTTTGGAGGGGATGTTAAGCCATCGGACTAGAATCAATGGATATTGGGATCGTTGAGGAATCCTACTCTGGTTGGAATCCCAGACGGTTCAGAAGTATTTCCGTTTTTAGGATGTGCTCACCGGAGTGAGTGATGAGCTTTCTTCGCAGAAATTGGCTGACAAATATAGCAGAAAAGAAGAAAATCTGCAAAATTATAATTTAACTTCCGAGAACTTACAACTCCTGCATATTTAGGCAGGAGTAGTATATTCACACTATTTTTATGGGAACATCTAATTAATTAAATAGAAACATAACTGAGATCGTAGTAGATTTATTGGATAGGTTGGATCTCACCACAGATCTTTCAGATGACAATAACTTACCCCTTGCTTAGTTCTTTAGAAGAGAAAATAAAATAGATTAAGATAATTTCTAAATGAATCTAGAACTACTGTTTTTGTTTCATATGCCATTTTTTATAAGAATACTATTTCAATTTTATTTAAAATTATGCATTATCAGTATATATATATATATATATATATATATATATATATATATATATATATATATATATCTAATACGAAGTGGAAAATTGCGACTGTGAAAAGTACATGAACAGAAAGATTGTGGCATATCAGTCAAGTTATTAAATTAATTGATCCCTAGTCAGACGCTCTAACCAACTGAGCAATTGAGGACATAGGTGCCTCCGCATATTTGTGAATCGCTTTTTCCCATAATTTTATGTTAGTGTTAGAATGAGCGAAAAAATCACGAGTACTTATCAATGGCCATCAAGACCAATCATCCTTTCACCCTAACATCACCATCGACGTGATGATTTCAATCGAAGTTCAGGAAGATGATCTCCAACCATTGATAAGATTTTGCCAGGTATATAATACGAAGTGGAAAATTGCGTCTGTGAAAAATATATGAACACAAAGATTGTGGCATATCAGAAAAACTACTAAATTAATGAAAAAAAACATCCTCAAGCAGGATTCGATCCCACGACCTCTGGATCTCTAGTGAGACACTCTAACCAATTGCGCTATTAGGACATAGGTGCCTCCACATATTTGTGAATCGCTTTTTCATTAATTTAATAACTTGTCTGATATGCCACAATCTTTCTGTTCATATTTATATATATATATATATATATATATATATATATATATATATATATATATATAATAACTATGAATTTGAAATAAACTTTGTAGAAAGGATATTCCTTGAGGTTGCAGTCAAAATAATGGCCTATGAGAAAAAGTAAAACTCTTTCTTATTTAGTCAAGCTTTCGAAAATGTTTATTTTCATTATCAAGACAAGCTGTGGAGAAAAAAAGAAAACACAATTGTGAAATACGATTTTAAACAAATCTATAGAACTTACTAAGGTGAGGTTAAGTGAAGACAGCGAACTAAACAACATTTCGTGTTTGAGGACTTTTCAAAATCATATCACTATGACCCACTACTGGTAATATATAAAAACTAAACAATGGCACTCGCACATATTGTTTTAGATACTTAAATTAACACTTTAAAATTTGAAACGGCACAATAATTACCACATGGTTGAAGCGTGACTGAAAAAGGAAAATGGTGGCTGACAAGTAATACATGACATGAAGTGTCAAGTGTCAAATGTCATCTGTCCAAACATGAAACAGTCAAGGGAGAACCATGTGCTTTGTCCACAAAACAGAAGGAATAGTACCAATCTATATGACAAAAAAAATTGTTAAATGAGAGGAAAAATAAAAAAATACTAAGCAATTTTTTATATTAAATTGGAATCAAGTTTCAACAAGTAATTGTAAATGACACTAAGGTTGGAAATATCAGATCGTTTATTCATGCTGTTTGGTTCATTTTTTATGAAAACCATTTCTAGGAAATTCCTTTTATGAAAGTTATTCTCTACTGCTAATATGGAAGGGTTGTTAAAATTACTAATATGATTAGAATTTATATTATGTTCAGCTAATGCACAACTGTTTTTTTTTATTTTGCAATCACTCTTATGAGATGCTATGCGACCTGTTAAATTCCTACCCGTCTGCCCGATATATATTTTATCACAATTTAGGCAAGGAATACTATATATGACATTTGATTTCTCATATATCGTTAAAGGGGCTTTAGTTCTAGTGTAAAGGCTTGCAATAGTTTTAATGTTTTTGTTTGCAATGCGAAGTTTATCTAGTTTGAACACATTTGTCAGTTTTGAGGTTAGTTCTCTTACATATGGTAATGTTTTGTAAATAAAAGGTTCTATTAGTTGAGGTTGTGGACTTGAATTTATTCTTAGAGGATTTACTGTTACAAGGTATATATATACATATATATATATATATATATATATATATATATATATATATATATACAGTGACCGGCAGAAAGTTCGCATCATATGGTAATTTTTTTTAATATAATATTTTGAAAAATGCCGATACATGCAATCGCTTCTGCATAAAAAAAAACTCCAAAAGATGTTGTACAGTGCCGTACGTCTCTTCTTGTTTGGCGGGAAATTTAAAAAATTTAAAAATTATGTCTCAAAACACACTTATTTGGGAAAATATTGAAAAATGTTATTTGGAAAAGTTGTTGAGAACTACATTTTATAGCTATGTACAAGTTTGGATAAAAATCTGAGATGAAAAAATAATCAATTTTTGCCATAAAAAAAAATTTAATTTGGAAAAATACACTTCTGACAAAGAAACTCATTAGTAAAGCCCAAGAGTAATATTTTGAATAATATTTTGTAAAGATTCACCAGCTACTTCTATTTTATTCGAAGAAAATTTCAAATCTGTGGATTTGCCATGTGTTCAGCTGCTTCATAAGCGGTCACAGAAATATCATTGACAGAGAACCATGTATCTACAGAATTTTAATATGAATTTTTTATTAGAACAAAAAATTGATTCAATTTTTTACATAATTACATTTTACAATAATTATGAACCAAACAATTTAATGCATACTCGAAAGTTTGTAAATGTCCATTACTCGACGTGTCTACCCTGACGTTCAATACATGTAGTTGTTAGGGATTTCATTTCTCTGGACACATTTCGCAGCATTCGTGGTGTAATGTTATTGATACATTGTCGTATTACTTCTTCTTAATGGTCGATATTACGAAATGGCCGATGTTTATAAACCCCACTTTTAAGGTACCCCCATAAAAAGAAATCCAAGGGCGTCAAATCTGGGGATCTTGCAGGCCACGGGTTTTCTGAATATCGTCCTATCCATTTATGAGGAAAGTATTCGTTAAGCCACGCTCTGACTTCAAGGGTACTATGTACTAACGCTCCGTCTAGTTGGAAACAAATATCATTCCTTCTTTGCAGCGGTAATCCATGTAAGAAATCAAAAAACACATTATTTAAAAACACTAAATAATTTTGTGAATTAAGGTTGCCCCTGAAAAAGTAAGGCCCAACGATCTGTGTATCTAAATGCCGCACCAAACATTAGTTTTGAAAGAAAATTGACTTTTTGCCTCTATCTTCCGATTTCATCAGCCCACCATCTACAATTCTGGAAACTGACAGTACCGTTTGATGTAAAAGTCGCCTCATCAGTAAATAAAATGTTTGTAGGAAAATGTTGGCATTCTTCAATCATGCCTTGGAACCAAAATGGAAAATCAAAATCTCTATCGAGTAAGGTGTGGATGAATTTTGGTTTGTATGCACGAAATTTATTATTCTTCAAAATTCTTCTCATGGATTTTTCAGATATACCGGTTTGTTCCTGCCTCTCCGATAGTGCCATCCGTGGATTTTCAGTGACCGATAACAAAACATTAAAGGTACCTTCCTCATTAGTGACGGGCTTACTATGTGGAATTTTGTAACGATTTTCTACACTGCCTGTAGCTTTAAATTTGTTTAAAATACGCAACACAGTAGATCCATGGATATTCTTATTGAATATATCTGCTGCTTCTCTGGAACTATGAAAACGCTCACCACATATTAAGACGAGCTCAATTTTTTTTGCAAACTCAGCTTTCCTTGGGGCATCTCTAATTATTGTTAACACACAACAAAATGTAACTTTTACAATGAAAAAACCTATAGAATAAAGACGATAAAAACACCTGGATAAATAATAACACTACTAAATCGTTTGATAATATTTTGTAAAGATTCACCAGCTACTTCTATTTTATTCGAAGAAAATTTCAAATCTGTGGATTTGCCATGTGTTCAGCTGCTTCATAAGCGGTCACAGAAATATCATTGACAGAGAACCATGTATCTACAGAATTTTAATATGAATTTTTTATTAGAACAAAAAATTGATTCAATTTTTTACATAATTACATTTTACAATAATTATGAACCAAACAATTTAATGCATACTCGAAAGTTTGTAAATGTCCATTACTCGACGTGTCTACCCTGACGTTCAATACATGTAGTTGTTAGGGATTTCATTTCTCTGGACACATTTCGCAGCATTCGTGGTGTAATGTTATTGATACATTGTCGTATTACTTCTTCTTAATGGTCGATATTACGAAATGGCCGATGTTTATAAACCCCACTTTTAAGGTACCCCCATAAAAAGAAATCCAAGGGCGTCAAATCTGGGGATCTTGCAGGCCACGGGTTTTCTGAATATCGTCCTATCCATTTATGAGGAAAGTATTCGTTAAGCCACGCTCTGACTTCAAGGGTACTATGTACTAACGCTCCGTCTAGTTGGAAACAAATATCATTCCTTCTTTGCAGCGGTAATCCATGTAAGAAATCAAAAACACATTATTTAAAAACACTAAATAATTTTGTGAATTAAGGTTGCCCTGAAAAGTAAGGCCCAACGATCTGTGTATCTAAATGCCGCACCAAACATTAGTTTTGAAAGAAAATTGACTTTTGCCTCTATCTTCCGATTTCATCAGCCCACCATCTACAATTCTGAAGCGACAGTACCGTTTGATGTAAAAGTCGCCTCATCAGTAAATAAAATGTTTGTAGGAAAATGTTGGCATTCTTCAATCATGCCTTGGAACCAAAATGGAAAATCAAAATCTCTATCGAGTAAGGTGTGGATGAATTTTGGTTTGTATGCACGAAATTTATTATTCTTCAAAATTCTTCTCATGGATTTTTCAGATATACCGGTTTGTTCCTGCCTCTCCGATAGTGCCATCCGTGGATTTTCAGTGACCGATAACAAAACATTAAAGGTACCTTCCTCATTAGTGACGGGCTTACTATGTGGAATTTTGTAACGATTTTCTACACTGCCTGTAGCTTTAAATTTGTTTAAAATACGCAACACAGTAGATCCATGGATATTCTTATTGAATATATCTGCTGCTTCTCTGGAACTATGAAAACGCTCACCACATATTAAGACGAGCTCAATTTTTTTTTGCAAACTCAGCTTTCCTTGGGGCATCTCTAATTATTGTTAACACACAACAAAATGTAACTTTTACAATGAAAAAACCTATAGAATAAAGACGATAAAAACACCTGGATAAATAATAACACTACTAAATCGTTTGACAACTCTTAATAACACATTGTCATTATTAGTAATTGATACCTTAACAATATAATATTGTATGATTCCAACAATTTGCCAAAAATCAATTTATTTTTTGTTTGAATAAAAAATTCAATTTGAAATTATGTAGATACAAGGACCTTCATTAATAATGAACAGAATCGGGATTATAATGTCCTGGAGATATTTCAGTGACCTCTTATGAAGCAGCTGAATACATGGCAAATCCATAGATTTCATTTTTTTTTCCGAATAAAATAGAAGTAGCTTGCTGTTGGCCTTACTAATGAGTTTCTTTGTCTAAAAGGTATTTTTCCAAATTGAAATTTTTATTATGGCAAAAAATTTATTTTTATTTTTTTATCTCAGATTTTTTCAAAACTTGTACATAGCTATAAAATAACGTTCTGAACAACTTTTTCGAATAACATTTTTCGATATTCTCCCAACTAAGTGTGTTTTGAAACATAATTTTTAATTTTTTTAAATTTCCCTCCAAACACGAAAAGACGAACGGCACTGTACAACGTCTTTTGGGGTTGCTTTTGATGCAGAAGCGATTGCACATATCGATATTCGTCAAAATTTATTAATAAAAGAATTTCTCATATGATGCGTACTTTCTGCCGGTCACTATATATATATATATATATATATATATATATATATATATATATATATATATATATATATTATATATTGTTATGATGGGTTGGTTATTGATTTTAATTTTGTATATGTTTTTGTGAATTTATTTCATGGATTATAATTTCTGAGTCCCTATCATAACAAATAACAAAAAACTCCGGCTATGTTATGTTACCTTTTTCTTTTTCAAACCCTCTTACCTTATCCCAGCTCAGTCAGGTACGCCTATGAACATGAGTCACTCTCTCTCAGTAGTCGATTCCTGCGATGTTGCCAACGTGGCACTGACGATTCGATAATAAATGCTGTTCAGTGGAGAAAAGTGAGGTGAGAGAATGAAAAATAAACACAGGTTTGCAGAGAATAATCAAATTGTTGTTTTTTTATTCAAATCAAAACTTATAAATACCCTATTCAGCGATAGCTACCTTATACTAGCAAAACAATGATATAAAATGGTGCAGTTTGGATATTTGTGACAATGAAAGATTGATAAAGAAAGTTTGAACTTATTATCAGTCTTTCTGCATGGAATTTTATGAAAGTTCAACCAAAACAAAGTAACCAGTGGTTTAGACACTCAAAGTTATTGGTTTATTTTGAAAAGTTGCACTTTGGTGAGTTCAGTTATAAGTATACCTTGTTGCTGCTTTTCTGTTGAAGTTTTCAGTCCCGTGGACGCATTTCTGGGATCTCAATGACAGCTCACATGCACTCCTTCCAAGATTTATCCTTTAGACCAGGTAGGTGGAATTTTTATTGACTATTTACTTCTTCAGTTCTGCTTTTCAACAATTTTCTCGTTCGGGAATTTTTAATAACAGGTTTTTTTGTATTATCTATAATGCTTTTCCTACAATTCTCAACGTGGCTTCACTTTTTGAACTTTCTTTCCAATTTCCTCTCGAACTTGTTATCCTCATCCATAGCAACACTCACAATTTTTTTATTTTTTCACAGATTTCCGAATTTGTATCATTTTATACCGAATTATTTGCTGTTCTGATTAATATTAATGATTTTATGAATGATATCTAATTCTAACTCTTACATACTATTCACAAATTCTTATAAAATTATAATTTTTCAATTTCTGCCATTACATTTTATTGTATATCATCACTTTTCCCACACAAACTCTTTCGAATCCCATTGGTGGGTTTTCTGTTGATGTGAATTGTCATACAGGATGTTCAAAACTTATCTATACGTTGATCTTACTTTACTTCAATGTTTCGCTATAAATTTCAATTTTGATATGGTTTAATCGTGGATTTTTATTAGATATATCGTTGGATATATAATTTTGATATCAGAACTACTTCAGGAATGCCCTCTTATACATATGTATCGACTGGAGCATAGTATAAGGTTCTATAGTAGTGAAAAAGGTAAAGAAAATTGTAAAACAACACAGCATTAACGATGATAATAAAAATAACGAATAATAATAATGATAATTATAAGTTTAATTATTCAACAACATTTCCTAACATAACAATATATATATATATATATATATATATATATATATTTATACCTATATATAGTCTCTAAATTTGTTTTCGATTCATTCTAAAAATTGGGCAAAACTTACAACTTAATTTTAAAAAATAATTCATACACATTCAAGTCATTTTTAGTTGCTATATTTTTATTTTATGCCTATTAATTTTTTTTAAAAATTTTGATGTATTGATTTAAAAACTGCAGAAGGTTACAGAACGACAGTCTGCTGCTGTCTACATTTCAAAATTATATTCATAAAACATACATATAATACAAAAGAACATAACATATCTGGGTTTCAAAAAAAAATACTGTTGTTCCGTGTAAGTAGTTGTGAATTCATACACAATAAAAATATTTTTCAATTATCAATATTTGCACCAAGAGAATGTTGCAGAATTCTATATAGGTACGTTACGTACTATCCTATATCTTTGAAGTTACAAAACAAAACATTAGAAAATATACATCATATCACAGAAGTTCTTCCAAGTCATTCTACAAAAAATACTAACAAACCATATCTAACAATACTAAATAAAAAATGCAAATAATGGGATGATTATCAAGCAAATTCGACAAAAATAATTCATCAATGGAAATCATTTAACCCATGATGATACAAAGAGGTTTGTTAGAAATTCAACCAGAAAACACATTGATGAAATAGTTAATCTTCTGGTCAATGTTACTTTGTAGTTATCAATTCATTTATCTACCATACATAAATCAATTATTTTTAAACCCACAGGTTGAAGAACTGTCAATGGCCATTTGATGTATTTAATTTCATGCCAATAAATATATTTTATCATAAATATCAGTAATAATTGAGGAAAATTGAATAACTTATTGACATAAACTTCCAATGATCATTGTTTATGTTCTCCTATGCTCATGGCGGAGGAAAAACAATACAGCAAAAATAAAGTAATGTAACTGAAAAACACAGCCAGATTTTTTGTGCACAGTAGGGATGGTTTTGGTTCGCAGTAGGGATGGTCCTAGAACCGTTCGAAGTAGTCGTTTATTGAAAACGAACCCGTGCAAAATATTACACGCTACGTTTGTCCTGCTCTTTAGAACCGATTCGGAATCGTCCTGACTTCGAACCAAAACAAACCTTGTATATTTCTCCTGTTGCCTCCTGTTCACCTTCGATGGATACTTTCAGAGTTGCATCTATGTTCTGTGTTTCATGGAAAACATCTCATTGAATTACATCATGAAATAAAGGCCAGGTCGAGTTTTTCTTAGGAAATGTCTACAGTCAAAAGGTTTCAGAACTCTGTATGCAGTATGTAGTATAACTTTTGGAATGCTTGCTGTGGAAAAAAAAAGGGATAAGACCTGAAGAAATAATCATATAAAAAAAGGAAAATTGTCATATTTATCTTTTCTATTTTCAAGTAATATAATCGTAAAACTTGGCTAGTTGTATATAAAATTCAATGATAACAAGGTATTCATAAGAGTTTTCCCAAGTTGATTTGAAAACAAGATCAATGACCACAAAATCTGCACTTTTTTAATTACTGCAATGAAATGTTTGTTATTGGTATTCAGGCTATGCTTATAATTCTAAACAACCTGAATAAAACTTTATATATATATCACTTTTTGAATTTTTGACTTCCTGATAAAAAATATAAAGGGCCAAACGATTAGTTACAATTAGTTTGTGTGTTGATTACTCCATAGTGAGCTAACTAGAGCAACTCTACACAATGATCCAAGACAAGATTTTTACCTTCACACCTACATGAGATAAATTGGGAGACAAATTGTTGGACATAACTCCCCATGTCAAAATTTCAATATCAATAAGTTGGACTATGCTTCTTTTTCATCAGAAAGCCATCACAAAGAATAGATCTACATATTCTTCGGAAGAATAATCAAAATTAATCCAATATGATCATGGGTCATATTTAAAAAAAATTCTAACCCCTGTAGATTGAAGTGACAAGGATATGCCAATTATACTCTAGATGAATTCTATCAAGACTCATCCACCTGATCTCAGAAATATTGTGTCACCTTTAAGCAAACTGTGATTTAGAACTTTTTTTTATTATCAGATGTGATTGTTATTCATTGATTGATTGATTTTATACATATTTACCTACCTATTTAATGGTACTGTTCATTATTGTAACTTTGAAACTATGCTTTGTCAATGAGAAATTTATTTCTTCGGACAATAAAGTACATTTCTCTCTCTCTCTTTCTCTCTATACCTATGTGGTCTTTTTAATGAAGAAATTTGATTTGAAAACAATATCTCAAACAACAGATTAAAGAACACAAAAAAGATACACTACCTGCCAACAAAAAAAAATGATTTCGAAAATACCAGCCCAATCTCAAAAAAGACTATTACCAGAAATGATTGAAATCAAGAAAGATAAATTCAACATCAACAAAAGAACAGATTGACAAACTTCACTAGTCATTTTGAACTCTCAACTCTAACTAATGTATTTGATATCTCTCGAAATTATTGATATATTTTTTATCTGAGTGTATGTTACAAATGTTTTAATCCTTTTCCACGATTATCGTTGAATACAATAAGGGAAATGTTGGGTTGAACTAGAATATCTCCGCTCTTATTCTGACCCTCCTTTCACGAATACTTGAACTTGATATTTGAAAAGTGTCTTATGAACTGTATTCCAAACATTTTCCATTATTGTACAAGGAAAATATACCATGTAGAAAATATGAGTGAATTTGGTTGAAATTGTGTGTATATGCTCTATATATAGAAGATTAATTTTTCCAATAGTCTGAAATTTCAAGTTATCAATAGACTGCATAAAAGTCAACATACAATCACTGTAGCATGCACATATACTCATATCGTCAAGATAAAAACAGCTCATGTGTAAATTTGACAAATATTGATTGGATCAGGGACCCCAGAAACTTAATTTTAGTGAAAAAATGTGTTTTTGACTATGTTCTGTTGGGTTTAATATTTTTTTTCTCAGATATTGGCACCAGAAATATTATCTGTGTGCCTCTGGTGACTCAACTAAAAGTTGCATGGAAACCACTCAGGATTGATTATGATCATGATCTGTCATGATGGATCACGATCGATCTGGACTGACTACGTCTGATTCGTGAGCTACAGAATCAGAGGTCGTCCCCAGGTATCTTCAAAATTAGCCCATAAAGGGAGAATCTTCCCAGCAACAATACAAATATCCCCAGAATAACGATCACTATTAACATTTTATAATACCTTTTCCTAGCAGGCTCCACAGATTCCTCTGGCAGAATGGCACCAAATTGTGGCAAATCGAATATACTACAAAAAATAAATTTATTACTATCTCTATAATAAGTAACAAGTTATACACAATGATAAACATGTGAGTAGTATCTCTCTCTGCATAGAAAATTCCCTATATTTATAAATTAAAGATTCATATATGAGGATGACATTGAGTACTGGATGACAATTGAATATATATATATATATATATATATATACAGTGACCTGCAGAAAGTACGCATCATATGGGAAATTATTTTATTAATAAATTTTGACGAATATCGATATGTGCAATCGCTTCTGTATCAAAAGCAACCCCAAAAGACGTTGTACAGTGCCGTTCGTCTTCTCGTGTTTGGAGGGAAATTTAAAAAAATTAAAAATTATGTTTTAAAACACACTAAGTTGGGAAAATATCAAAAAATGTTATTTGAAAAAGTTGTTCAGAACGTTATTTTATAGCTATGTACAAGTTTTGAAAAAAATCCAAGATAAAAAAATAAAAATCAATTTTTTGCCATAATAAAAATTTCAATTTGGAAAAATACATTTTAGACAAAAAAACTCATTAGTAAGGCCAACAGTAATATTTTAAATATTTTGTGAATATTCGCAAGCTACTTCTATTTTATTCGGAAAAAAAATGAAATCTATGGATTTGCCATGTATTCAGCTGCTTCATAAGAGGTCACTGAAATATCTCCAGGACATTATAATAAAAAATTCATATTAAAATTCTGTAGATATATGGTTCTTTGTCAATAATAAACAGTATCGGGATTATAATGTCCTGAAGATATTTCTATGACCTCTTATGAAGCAGCTGAACACATGGCAAATCCACAGATTTAAAATTTTCTTCGAATAAAATAGAAGTAGCTGGTGAATCTTTACAAAATATTATTCAAAATATTACTCTTGGGCTTTACTGATGAGTTTCTTTGTCAGAAATGTATTTTTCCAAATTGAATTTTTTTTTTTGGCAAAAATTGATTTTCATTTTCTCATCTCAGATGTTTTTCCAAACTCGTACATAGCTATAAAATGTCGTTCTAAACAACTTTTCCAAATAACATTTTTCAATATTTTCCCAAATAAGTACTTTCTGCCGGTCACTGTATATATATATATATATATATATATATATATATATATTTATATATATATATCGTTATATAATGATAATTTGCAAATATGAATTGTTTTCATAAAATGAAAATAGCTAATAGTTTTTGCTATTCTTTGTGAGCCAAATTGATATGATATAGATAGATATTTTCGCCCTGTATATGTATTGTATGCTGTAATAATAATTGCTAGCGAACGTCACTGTTCTCTCGTCACGCTGCTGCCAGTTGTTATCACTTTTCCCACCACGGCTAAGCAACAGTTGGTACGCCTCTTATCTCAGATAGCCGGTTCAGGCAATAGAGCCACTAGCCACTGCTGTCTAATTTCAGTTTATTCAATGGTCATTGTTATGATTGTTGATCATTGTAAGGAAACAAACAACAAAGTATCAAAAAGCAATTATTTCCTTTATTCAGGAAGACTTAATTTTACCTGCCTACGAAAAATAACTTATTCTAATGTGAATCTACAAATATTCACGGATAATCATAAAATCAAATCATGGATAGATAAACACAACCTCACTTTTTCCTTGAGAGTGAAGTTTTCTTTTATAGTTCAAAATAAAGTGGAATAAAGTTCTTCAGATGTGAGATACGTTATTTGTGAAATTGTTCAGGACCGGATGTGCACTATCAAAGTTTTTATACCTGGCTGGAAATGTCGGTGTTCAAGATATGCCCTGAAACTGGATCCCTTCTCACTACAAGCGCTATCAGGAACTCCAATACCATAAATCAGGAACCATACAGATGCAGAAATCAGCTTTGGACACTTGGATATGTTGTATAATTAAGGTAATATTGGTTTTTTTCTTCTAATGTTGGAATTATTTCATTTTTCTTTCTCCCAAAATGTTGCGTGGCATTCCCTTGTAAATTTATTTTCGATCTCTTTGTCGCTTTGTTTTTTGCTCCCTTGGATACCAATTTTCCTTCTTCTTTTTCATTTGAATTTTTGAATTCGCGCACCAAATTGTCACATTTCACTGTTTGGGTTCATCTTATATAATTTATATATACAACTATTTTTCCAATCTTATAACTATGTACAAATTTCAATAATAATTGCTTATGATACCACCCCGTTGTTATTCTCTCACAATTTTCAATTCTACATATGACCATCTATTCCCTGATTGGCTATTGTCATCAAGAAGTTTGCTGTTCTACCATTGGCTACTTTTAGTTATCTACAATTTCATATACTGTATGTTTCAAATTTATAAATGTGTTCATCACTTTTTATTCATGAAAATTTTGTGAATCTATACTTTTTGTTGTCTTTTTACCAATTATGGGTTATAATCATTATGACAGTGTATGAAGTTGATTGTGTTATAGTATGTTGACATTTTTATCTATCCATATTATACATAGGCTTACAAATAAAGAGAACTTCCAAAATTATGTAAAAACAATCTCTAGTTACTAATAACTATTTAGTAATTATTCTTTTTATGGGTTTTTTTCCTTTTAAAACTTATAACTGGCATAACATAACATAACAATATATATATATATATATATATATATATATATAAATATAAATTTTGAAATTAATTTAGGCAGCTCAAGAACATCCATCCATCCCCATGAAATTTGTATCAACAGAAAATAGTGTTTCGAAACTAATCTAATGATGGTACAGTTTTATTCAAATTAAAATATTAAAATGTGTGTATTTTTTGTTTGCAAAATTTTTCAGAGACACAAGCTGAAGATTGTAATTCTAGTGACAATATCGATTGGTTTTTGACAAAACAATGTAAGCGACAAAAGTAAAATTCTACAGGAAGCTTTTTTTTCTTATCTGGCTTTATTTCAATACCCTCAAAATGTGAAGGGACTCTATTTAATTCGGCAAATAATCGTTCAAGTGAATGAAATCCATTGCAAGTTATTATTGTCATTGAATATTGTTGCATATGATGGTTTGTCAAAACAATTTCAAAGTTTCTTCGATTTGGATCTGTCGCTTAAGATACTCATGAGATGTTTTGTTGGTATCAAATTCGATGTCATCATGGGAATAAAATATGATCATAAGCGACAGAAACAGAATCGTAACCGACAAGATTTTCTGGCATTTACGATCATCTGTCAGTAGCATATTGTCGTGAATGTAGAGTACATTATTTGATTCAATTTTTGAACTGGTCGAGGTAATGTTATTTTTCGGAACATGCCTTGTTTTATTGTGTCAAAGTTTCAATGTGAAAAACACTAAATACCGATTTATAAAAAAATCTTCTGATTGTTCGATCGGGGAGTTAGTTTTCAGTCGTGCCATAATAAAAGAAATTCATTCACTTGATAATTGTTCTTGTTCCTATTTAAAAAAAAATGTTTTTATATTTTTCTACAAAAGCTAGCCGTGAACTACTCCAATTCACAACAATATTGGCGTTTACAATAAAATATAACAATTATTGGTATTTTGTTGAAACCAAACTTGCACTTACAATAATTATTTCAAGCACTTATGTCCAAATGAGCATAAATAATATGTTGAATCATGTGTAGATTATCATAAGGAACAATTTGGTTGGAACATCCAATTTTCAACAAATTTGTTGCTTACAATGTTTTGTCAACAACCCATCGAAATGTTATATTAAAAGTTTCTCATTAATATAAATAAAATACTACTGAACCAAATGAAAAAATCTCACATTTTTTGAGGTGTTCTAACTGAAGGCTTTCGATGAATGATGGACACCAAACTTCAAATATCTTTTACCACCAGGTTTCGTAATAAAGTCTTCTTCGGTGAAATGATCTGAACGAACGAATTTACCAATGGTATCTACACCTTCCAACTCCAGAAAAGATGACCACTGAGTTCTCCTAGGTTCTGCAGGAAATCTATTACATTGATATCAGGTTAATAAATTGCATAGATATTCACTTTTCAAAATGGAGTGAAGTGGTTTCAAAATTTCACAATAAATATACAGATAATCCAATTTTCCCCACTTTGAAATGATTTTGTATATTATTATTACAGCTTAGTGCTGTGTTATAATTCCATTAAAATTAATATTCGTTCAACATGTCGTTGATCATAGGAATTTCGCACAATTGATGGGATGAACTCGATTTGAAACATATAGGCAACCATCATAAAAAAGGCCAAGAAAATAGTTAATGATATTTACAGAATTATTTTTTAAACAAATGAAGAGAGAGTAGATTATTTTATGGAGCTACAGCTTTCGTTTCCCAATCACTCTGAAAATCAGACGACTCAAACACTCCTAGATCACTACTTGCAACATAACCTTAAAAAGGCGAGAAAGAATGAATGGCAATTGGATTTGAATGAAACTTTAGAGAGTTTATCTTGAATAATGGACACTTAGTTTATCGAAATTGTAATGGAAATCAACAGCAAAACTTACCTGTGGAAAGATCTCGGTTGGTTCTCGATGAATTTCTCTTCAAAGGATATGCACTTTCGAACCATGATTATTATAAACACAACCACAAAAACTGTTTTTGAACTGAATTGGGAGGTTAATCAACAGAACGGGAAGTAAAAAAAGTAGTTTGAAGTTCAAATCGACACTTGAGAAATTCCTAGTCATTACCGTCACTGAAAGTTCCAAAATTTTTATGACAAGTGACATTTATTCTCATTATTTGATTCGTCGAAAAATGTTTGAATCCCCTCCAGAAAAAAACAAGTGAACGTTGGTTCCGCATGCGCACAGCTAAAATGCTTAAATGAAAAGGTCTATAAATTTATATCAAATAGCGGATTTGAAAAAAAAAGATGTGACTTTTGAAAAAAATGCTAGTACCCAACGGGTATGTGATGTTATACCAGAGATAAAGGAAATATGCTCATCTATTGTTCTGCAAATGTTTGAAACATTCGTTTCATCTTAGTCAATTCAATTATTGAGGTATGTTTTGTTTTTGAAGAATTGAAAACGATATTTTTGAACACACATCTATATGCTTTTGAAGTGGAATTCACAAACACAAATTGAGTACACTAGACACAGTGATATTATTCCTCATTCAAATGGTAAAAAGTACATTACATGTTTTTGATTTGAATCTCCCACTGTTGATCATCTCAAATAGTTATTCACAAGTAGAATATAACAAAAACATTTATCTGGCATTTTCATTTTGTGTATTGAGTACTTGATTGAACATCTCCTAGTTTCCAATAACTTGATATTATTCATTTCTTCGTTTGATTGAACTTTAATCGTATAACGTGGCCTATTTTACAAATGATCACATTGTATATTAAGTGACTGACAAATATTGTTTTGTTTTCTATATTCTAATAACCCATATAAAAATGAAGTTATGAAAATTTGTATTACTTCATCATTTCTCATCTTGGGACGTCCTTGATTTTCAAAACTAGTTAGCTTTAACTTAAATTGTTTCTAACTCTAGACTCTGTAGAAACAAATAAAGCAAAGTGAAAGCATTTGAGCAATAAATGCTATCAGAATTATCCACGAAGGTAGTGATAGTGCAATCTGACTTGGTGGATTTATCATCAAATATTTCTAAAATTGAATTCACTAGTTATTCTTTCATTGGTGCCCGCTTTGCAGCGGGCACTACACATAATTGAAATATGATATCTTTACTGACTGGATGCATCATGGAAAGAATGTTTCACAACTATGATGTCAATTTGTAAATGATTCAGATTTATCTTGATGAATGAATAGGACTGCTATTTTATCTCAATGGTTTTGCAGATGCTTTCAGCATTCTGGAGTTGAAAGGAAAACTCCATTAAGAATATTGAATTTTGTAAATTTTGATAAAAGGTATTTTAAACACTTCACTAAATTCAATACTCTTGCTCTGCATGTATCTTAGCATCTTGGGGAAAAAATAATAAGTCCTACTCATTTTTTCAAAGGAAATCTCCAGTTTCAATCTGACTCCATCGTTTTGGAAAACCCTGTATTTGGAATTTCGCAAGTAATCAATTTCATTGCTGTAAGTGGTAAAGTTATTAACTGTAAATTAATTTTTTCATTGTAACAATAATATCATGTGTTTGTCATAATTAGCTATTATCAGTACCACAATGACAGTATTGAATAACAATAAGTGAGATCCTTTGATATTACCAAATAAACACTTCAATAATGGAAAATACCTTTTTTCATACCAAATAAAACATTACTGTAAGCACCGTATTTGATAGTAGGTAGCACTACTTTTTCAAAAGTGGTTATTAAAGTTTTTTCTCGTTGCAGTTAAGAGAAAATGCAGGCGTGGAGTTTGAACTATTATTTTTATATGCCGAAAATAAAGCGGAAAGTATGATTTTTCTCTGTATACACCTCGAATTGCAAAAACTCGAACAATGAGGTATGAGGTATAGGTATTTTTCATTCGATTGATCCACCATTATTGGCGAAGGAGCTATTGATTGAATCACTATTTTGGCCAAAGTTGTGTGAGCAACTTGTGGCTCATACTGCCCCCACGAAGGCATGGCCAGGCATGATTTTTTTCAGTTTAGTTCGCTGCATATATGATTGAAAAGTTCAGTCAATCCACTACCTTGCATAATTCAACCAATTGCCCCCAAAAAGAACATCAGTAAATGGAGTCCACTGAGCCTTATAACATTTGATACAGTAGGATCAACGGGACGGCTAGCAAGAATGTCTCATGTTTTGATGTAGAGGGGTTAGTCAAATGTCACCAGACAGGTAACTTGGTGTATACATTTCCTGGATATATTTTATCTTGATTTCTACTGAACCTTCAGGTTTTGTCCTTTCATAATGGATCAGTTGAACAGCTCCATAAATTCCAGAAAGCCCAGGTGGGGTATCATTTGTGGCCGAGAAATGAATTGATTGGGGGTTACTGCATGTTTCGGTGCAATACAGGGAATGCCGCCCAAGACGTGAAAGATGTTGTATCTGTCGATTGTATGTACGTTATCGTACACCTGCTGTGAAAAGCTCGGCACTGTTTTGTCTCATAAAGCTGGCTCCTCATATCCTCAACAATAATTGCAGCAATCCGAAGACTTTCCTCTTGTCCATGTTTTTTAAAATACTTACTTTTTGGAGAAAAGGTAAATATTATATCGCTTTCATATTTTTTGAGTAGATGAGCTTTGACTGTATTTTTGTCCATCAACTCGTCGAGCAAAAACTGGAACTCTCAAGAGGAGTGTATACATCTTTCATTGTTGCTTCAACATCATTGACTAATATACCGCTTTTTCTCTTTCATTCAGTTTTCAGGCGATTGTACAGTTTTCCATGCATAAACTATGATACTGACAATCAGAGGCTACCAAGTCTGAGACAGGCAAAATACGTTTGATTATGGCTTATCCATACTCATCACCACGTTCTTATGCTCTATTTATGGTCGTTTCACCTAATACACAATATTGTTATTGTTGTTTTCTGTTCTATGAACTCAGCTGTTATGACGAGGTCATCCATGGTGCAATAAGTTTCGAAATTGGAATGTGCGTCAGTAGAACGTATTTGGACTTTTTCCCTACCCTGTCCGACCTTCTTCAAACAAACGGCAATGATTCTTTCAGTACTGATTTCAGTACAGTACAGATGTTATGACATCGTTGCCCTCTTCGCTTGACTCGATTAACGTTTTCAAACCTTTTTTCCGTACCGTTTTCACGTTCTCTACAACATTATCCAATACTTCACACATAAATATTTGAAGCCATTTTTAACACTACTGTAAACATAACTTGTTGAATTGTGTTGTCGGAGTCAACACCTAACTACTCCCTTCGCATCAGTGTTACCGTTCTAGATTTTTTTTCTGTACCAGATAGTCCTTCGAGAATGTACTAAATGGTACTAAACTGGGAAAAATCACGGAAATGTTATATATTATTTTGTTTTCTGTGAGTATACTCCATACTGACTTATCACTCAGTATGGAGAGTCAGGAGGAGAAGGTCCTTGAGAGTGAGAGAGAGGAAACAATAACAATGGAAACATTGAACATCGAGAATTTTCGTATTCGTATATTTGGTAATGAATGAACTGAAAACTGATATACAATGAAAAAGAAGTAACAAAACAATAAAATCAGACTCTGAACACAAAAAACCTTAGAATATAATAATACTGATATAAATAAAGAAATAAATAACAAAATAAAATAAACTCTGAGCATTATAGAAACTTATCTGAGCACAAAAAAGTGCTTTCAAAAACTGAAATAAATTACCAATAAAGAAATAAAACTCTGAACACAAAAAAAGTTTCCAAGAAACTGATATGAAATAAAAAATTACAAAACATCAAACAATAAAACTCTTAGAAAATAAAATATCAAAACGGCAATAATGAGTGTATATATATATATATATATATATATATATATATATATATATATATATAGTACAAATTTCAAAACGAATAAATTTTAGGTAAGAAAAAGGGTGGTTGTGGCTATATCATCTATAACTACTTCTGCATTTTCTGTTTCAGACGTTTCGGTTGTGGAAACATGTTTGTTTAATAGGGACTTACTCGGATTCCAATTACAACATATTTCTCCTCCTAACAATTGTTTAGTATGCGATAATGCATGGCATGTTGCCACATGGAGCCTACTTCTCATTTTATTTTTTATAAGATTCAACTGTGGAAAAATGCGCTCTGTTGAGGCACTACTATGGGGAAGAGACAAGATACTCAATGCAAAGTAACTAATATTCTTGAATAGGAAGCAATGTTCTCCATCCTTGATATTGCTAATTTTTATCCAAAATTCTTCGGGATCGTCAATAGTTTTTAGCTTCTCTTGGAATTCAGGAATCAAACGCCATTCTGAGTTTAAAATTTCAAATTCATCTTATTGATTATATTTGGAAATAGTTTCAGCAAATGTACAATGGAATGATGCCGCTTTTCCTGGTCCATCATAACAGCTTCTGGATGTAGTGCCTCAACTGCATTCAGTATGGTATCATTGAAATCAATTCGTTTTTTTGATTTGTAACGATAGAGTAATATAAAAATCCAAGGCCCGTTTTTTAAACGTTAACAACTCATCTTTGGACAGTGTAGCATACAACAATTCAGTCTTAGCACCAAAGTACATGTTTTCAATATTCGAGTATTGATGAACATTGAGAGGATCTATGGAATTAATTTTAGTTTTTTCAACATAATCATGTTTCAGAAAACTTTTTAATTTAATTTTGAAATGCTTTTTCAATACACTCAGTAAACTTGTTATTGAAGGCTTTTCCCTTTGAAACGACAAATTGAATTTATTAACAATATTCAAAATAAATGACAAAAATGTGTAATATACTTTGTAGATTGGATTCCTCAAAGCATTAATAATACACTTCGCAGCTTGCAAATTGCCTTCCAAAGCAGCTCTGGTAAAAAATAATTCTAGGGCATTCCACTGTTCTAAGAGCCTGTTGACAACTTTCCCAAGAGACAACCAACGCGTTTGGCTCAGTTTAAGAATTTTGTGAGGTTTGGTGTTCAAAAATGTTTGGAATTCCTGTAATTCCGATTGCCTTTTGGAGCTCTGTTTCAAATAGTTGTATACATCCCTAGCCAAATCATCTATTGTTGTTGTTGTTGTTAAGTTTCTCACAGGCTGCAGGAGAACGCAAATTCATTGAATGGCAAATACACCCCATCATAAAAATATTGGGCACTTTTTCTTTTAATTTTGATTGTAGTCCTTCTTTTTTTCCCATCATTACACTACAATTGTCTGCTGCAAGTCCTAAAAAAATATTTGATGATCAATAAAACATTTAGGTATGTTTACTACGGGACTTACCAATAATGTTGTTGATAGGTATGTTGTTTTCTTTGAAAAAACATAATATACCAGTCAATAACCCCTCTGCAGTGGCATTTTCCACTTTTAATAATGTTGGGAATTCATCCTTGATGCAGTAATTATCATATACCCGAACAAAAACAGCTAAACATTTAGACGTGGATATGTCAGTTATTTCATCAACTACGAGATAATATTTTCGGTGTTGTAGCAGTCTACAAATATTTACAAGGTCCTCGCGAGCACAATGCTCGCACACCAAGGCAGTTGGCTCCCTCTGAATCTGGGCACATGTTGCTTACCAATTTTGGCATATGCTCCAATGTTCTGAATGGAAAGTTATGTTCAGCAACAAACATAACCATTTTTAAACTCTGCTGATCTCCTGAAGTCTTCTTTATGTCTCAACAATTTTTGAACATCTTTGGTTTTAGCACAGGCCCTCACTCGTTTTTTGTGAAATGCACTCTTTTCATGTCTTTCTAAATGAGAAAATCCCCCAACAATGGACTTTTCACAGATACAGCAATAAAAACCATTCTTGTTCTGCAACCATGAATATCTAGTTTTCCACTCGTCTCTGAATTTCTGGTGGTGAATCTTTTTTTTTTGCGATTGGTTCATTTTCATTGTTTTCTGTTTCTGATCCTGAAAGGTCTTTCCCCTCAGGTTTCTCAGATTCTTCTTCACTAACTGTGGTAAGAGTTTGTGATATTTCTGAACATGATGGTGTATTTCTGTAGCTTTCATCGATATTGGTAGAACTA
>JAFIRS010006516.1:0-36164 GCA_018342105.1 Gonioctena quinquepunctata
CGTGTACAACTACTATATATATATATATATATATATATATATATATATATATATATATATATATATATATATATATATATATATATATATATATATATATATATATATATATATATTTGGAGAGAAATGGTGCTTGAATCTTTTTGTTGATATTTTTTTTTGTGATTCTTGTGATGTAGATTCGATAAGAAAAATTAGAATTTTCAGATAGACAAACGTCTGTCCAGAGGCTTCATGAGTATTGGCTTCTTTTTATTCATAATAAGTAGGTAATTACATGTATTTCGTTTAACAACATTGCTTGGCATAACATCAGGGTTATTGAACCATTTTCTCGTTGTTTACACATTTTATTGCTTTATGTTTAAATATCATATCTGTTTTTCGTTGAGAGTGGAACTGCAACTTCTTATAATTAGTTTTGGGTTTGTGTTGTGTTTCGATGTGTCGATTGCCAGACTACAACATTTATTAATACATTACCTGAAGAACTGTTGTAACACTCCGAAGTTAATCGAATGGTTTTTTGAAACGTCAACACCTCTCAGTATCGTAGTGCGATTTACAGCTGCATTTCACAAATCCCTGGCTCATTCCTGTGGATTGAAAGTTTGCAACATCATACTCACTCAACGATTTTTGTTCACCCTATACGTGCTCATCCCTCAAATACCTGTGCATTCAGCATTGTGCAGAATGCTTAGGTTAAGTATGAACTGTATAATAATTAATAAATGGCCCTAATGTTCTGGATATTCTATAGAATGCCCAGAAATTTTATGGAATACCTAATGATATAGATCGCCGATAACAGAAAATGAGTATATCCATTTTTATTTCTGGGAAAAAATGAGGGATATTTGAAATGTTAATATCTACAAAATAGTACTCTTGCATGTTCTCTGAAAAATTTATTACCTTCAATATATCTCCAAAAATCCAATGAACAACACAATGGCTTTGTGGTTGTCTGAATTCATAATTATTTTTCCAATGGAACATTATGGTGTATTCAATGACGAAGGACATTCTACGGTATTACTAATTTATTTCTGAAATTTTCTGGAACTATTCTCATTTCATACATGGAATATGGAATATAAACTCCGATTTTAAACTGCATGCAATCATGCATATGCGAGAGCTTCCTTTCTCATGTCTTATCGTCCACTGCAACCCAGACTCCGTGCTCGACCGATATTAAATTTTTCTTCCTTCCTCAGAAGATATCGATCTTGATGCTTGCACATTGTTATATGGAGAGTGCTCGTTATTCCATTTTATAATCAGTTTCATCCATGCGGACATGATCAATATTTCTTCGGTGAAAATCAGTCACATTATTTGAGCCTTGACATCTCATCTTTTTAGTATTGTTTGGAGCTAACTTTTTGTGGAGGAATACTCATTTATGACACATTTTTTAGATCAATAATATTACGAATATGTTACGATACTGCTGTTGATTATGTCTGAGCCGATGGGAAAACTCGAAGCAGGTAGCGACAGACCGCCTACGACTCCACAGAAAGGTCGCCGTCGGAGAATCAACAGATCTTTCTGGTATAGTATTAGCTGACGTCACATATCGGGCTTTTGAAGAATCGAGAAACAGATGGGGGATGACTCTGGAACTAATTAAATCTCTAGATATGGCATTGCATGCAAGCGGAGTACAGTACAAATACAGTTTGGAAAAAAGATTCATTCAGAAAAGTATTACAGTGTCAGCCGCGGTACTTTCCACAGTGAACTGTAATTGATTTATTCAGGTGTGAGAGTACATTATTGTGTTGTACTTGTGAAGAGTTATAAACGGACAATTATTAGTTCAGCATTTTCGATACTCACAGACCCCAGTTTCCATACCTTACACAGTTCAAAAACAATATTCAATGTACCGAGAATGTCTACGAGTGTAGAGATGCGGAGCGATTACTCTGCCACGATGAGTTATTGCGTACACTGAATTATTTTTCATGAATGGAAAAATATTCAATTAGTCAGTTACTTGGCATATAAGTTTTGCCTATCAGAAAAAAGTATTAAATCGGAATATATTTCACTACAAGCTGACCCGACAAATGTTTTCCTGTCCAAATTTCTATATCCTCTATTTTGTTTTCCTGAAAACTCTCGTCCGCGTAGAATATATTTTTTCTTTATGTTTTTTCGTGTTGTTCCATCTGGGTTATGCCCTTGACTCCGCCCGCTTCCCGTTATCCAATTTTCCCGTTTTTCCATTATCCCGTTACTGAGTTATCCCATTGTCTCGTTATCCCGTTTTCATGTTATTCCGTTTTCCCGTTCACCCGTTATCCCATTTTCCATTTACCCTTCTATCCCGTTTTCTCCTCATCCCATTTTTCTGTCATCCTATGATCCCGTTCTGCTTAATTCCTTTTTTTTTCCTGTTTTCCCGTTTTCTCTTTATTCCGTTATCCTGTCATTCGGTTGTCCCGTTTTATCGTTCGTTATCCCGTTTTCCCGAAAAATATTAGCCAAATCGGTACAGCCGTTCTCACGTTTTGCACTCATAGAGAATCAAGTTTCGTTTTTATCATATACAGGGTGAGTCAGAATAAGACCGACAAATTCTGACTACAGATTCCCCACCCCATTCCGAGGTGAAAAGTTGTTATCAAGGTATGTCCTAAAATGCAACCCCTCTGAGATACAGGGTCGAAAGTACGAAAATGAGACCGATAACTCCATTTTTTCATTCATAATACTATCTGTTCGAATCGATGTCGCGGATTCACTGATATGTTACCATACTTCCTTGCATATAATTGTTTCGACAGCAATTGACAAACAAACCCAACCTCAAATTCATAATACTCCACTAAGATAAGAGTTAACGTCTGAAATGATTTTTGCGAAAAAGTGAAGATAAGTACTCACAATTTGTTGAAGTTTATGTTGGAGTATCGTTATTAAAGCCATTTCTGATTGAATTATCTGGGAAAATATCATCCAATCAACATGTTCTTGATGAAAAAAAAACAATAATTGTGTATTAATATCTACTCAAATGATAGAAACGGTTTAGTGGTTTAGTGGGTACACTACATAGAAACGAACGAGGCATTAAAGCAAATTTTCGAATGGACCACCATTTTGTTCAATTCACAATTGGCATCTCCGTATCATCTACTGTCGCTCGCTTCGAAATATGCCTAGTATATCCTGTATTAACGTACATGCTGCTAAAATTCTTCGTTGAATCTTCCACAGAGATATTACAGGTATCCTTACCAAAAAAAAAGTCTAGTTGAGTGAAATTTGGAGAACGTGCAGGCCAATGTATGGGACCACATCTACCTATCCACCGACCATGGAATATTTGATCAAGAAACTGACGGACGATTCGTTGGATATGGGCACGTGCTCCGTCATATTGATACCACGTTATTTGACGAACCAATAGAGGTACGTCTTCAAATAGCCCACGTGAAACATGTTCAAGAAACACTCGATAGTTCTTCCGATTTTTGATGATTCCTACCCAAAGATTCACTGAAAACTTTTGTAGATAGCTTTTTCGAAACATTCCACTCGGATTTTGTTCATTTCATGAATATAGCTGTTCCCACTATTGAAATATCCATCACTTGTGAAACATGCCTCATCCATGAATAGAACTTATCTAGGAAAGTCGTTTGCTCCCTCACACAACCTCAAAACCCATTTCAAAAAAAAATCTACGAGGGTCATAATCATCAGCATCTAGGGCCATCATCTTCTGTAGGCCAAATGATAAAATAGTTGTTCACGTGCTACTCGACTTACTGTCGATTGTGACACTTGTAACCTATACGAAATAGTCCGAGTGCTGGCAAAAGGATCTGCTGCTGATTGTTCAAGAATTTGTTTTTCCGTTACTCCATCTCTTTTTGTTCTATTCGCACCACAACGGTGTTTACTGAATTTTGATGACCCCGTTTCCATTAATCGTCGATGCACAGCTATAAAAGTAGTGAAATATAGATGATGTCTGTTTGGATATCTGTGTTGATATAAGTCAGCAGCACCTCTGGCATTTTCCCCTGTTTCACCATAAACTAAACGCATATCTGTATATTATTCAAATCAATAATCCATTTTGAAACGATGTGCACTGACTGAAATTATGACAGATGACTTGACAATAATACAAACTGTTTTGGGTTACTGTCAATTATGTCTAATGTGAGTATCGATATATCAGTGTGTTTCTACCAGGAACAATAAAAAAAGTCTACGTTTCTTTCTAGTTCCAAATTTCGTGTATGTTTTATGCGTTGATCAGTGGTATACTGAACAGCCTACCACAAACACGCATGAAAGGCTTGGCTTTGCAACTAGTTATGACGAATCGAAAGAAATCATTTAAGTAGATATTGATACACAATAATTGTTTTTCTTCATCAAAAACATGTTGATTGGATAATATTTTGCTAGATAATTCAATCAGAAATGGCTTTGATAATGATACTTCAACATGAACTTCAACAAATTAAGAGTACTTATTCTGAGTTTTTCGCGAATATTATTTCAGACATGAACTCCCAGTTAAGTGGAGTTTTATGAATTTGAGATTGGGTTTGTTTGTCAGTTGATCTGTCAAAACGATCATGTGCAACAAAGTATGGTAACATATCAGTGAATCCACGACATCGATTCAATCAAATGATATGATGAATGAAAAAATGGAGTGACCGGTATCATTCTGACTCACCCGTACTATGTTTCCGATTCTCCCCACATTAAAAAAATTTCAGGAGGTTGACACATATTCCGATATGTTATAAGATATTAGCATTATGCGATTAGTGCACATAGGAAATTACGTCTCTACTAAGGACATATCTCCATTTTACCTTAATTATTTCAGAATCCACCACTTTTAGGCACATGAAATGTTTTAACTTTCAGGTTGAGTATCGATGAGCCGAACTGATGTCAAACGCTCATCAGTCCACTCACTCGTCCCAAGAAAATATGAAGGAACATATGACCACAAACCAGCGTAACTACGCCACTGGTAGACGAAAATAAAAAATTATAACTTCAAATTGGCACGTTGAGTAGTTTACCGGATTTAACATTTTTTCCTTCAGGAATTTTGAAGAAAACAAATTAAATCTAAATTTTTTTCTTTCTTTCGACACCCTGTATGCATTTTGGGACATACCTTGATTGAAACTTTCTCCCCCTCTATATATTCATATATATGTACAGTGTGACCAATTTAAAATGGAACCACCCCTGTAAAATACGCATTTTTCTGTCATTCTCAAAAAACTTTTTTTTGAAAATTATGCATCAAGAACTGTATCTTGACGTGAATTTTCATAATTTTAGTTCCATTTCCAAGGCACTCTATGTTTTTCTTTCTTCGTTGAAAACGGCAAAAGTTTATTGGGCAATTTTTTTTTTGAAATTCGACTACACCACTGGATTTGTAGTCGTTATAAATGAAAACCATAGAAATTTCATGGAAAAATATTGGTTAACAACGAAGTTACAACAATTTTAATTTTCGAAACAAAGTATTTGATATTAATTTTCATTTAGATTATAGACATATTTAAATTCTGGCAATACTGCCGATACAAAGTAGAACACCGGTGAATTTGTACAGCGAAAATCCGAAGTCAATAGCTCATTCCGTTCTACAGTTATAACTCCCGAAAGTATGTTAATGTGAGCGATTTCTGGTGGAAGCGATTTTGTAATAAAAATCTAACGACGCCACTGGATTTGTGAAATATATTCCCTTAAAATCATTTATTCAAGTTGAGGTTATAAGTCTATTCGAAAATAACAGAAAATTAAATATTCATTTTCAAGTTATGCAGTTTTCAATAGCCGATAAAAACGAAATGAACCGAATCAAGTTTCAAAGTATCAAAATTATTTATTCAATAATAAAACAGAAAGCAGGACAAAAAATGTCTCTTTTTCATTCTGCAAAACTCAACTGAAACAAGCTTTCAGAGAAGGTATCAATAATTTGAGGAAAGCTGAACTAATACATTGGGCATAGGTTTTGTACTAAATCAATAGTAGGCTGTGATTAAGTACACCACAAATCGCTCACATTACCATACTTTCAGTAGTTATAACTGTTGAACGGAATGAGCTATTGACTTCGGATTTTCGCTGTACAAATTCACTTGTGCTCTACTTTGTAACGGCAGTGTTGCCAGATTTCAAATATGTCTGCAATCTAAGTAAAAATTATAATCAAATACTTTGTTTCCAAAATTAAAGTTGTAACTTCGTTGGTAACCAATACTTTTCCATGAAATTTTGATGGTTTCCATTTATCACGACTACAAATCGAAGTGGTGTAGTTAAATCTGAAAAAAAAAATTGCCTAATAAACTTCTGCCGTTTTTGACGAAGAAAAAAAACCATAGAGTGCCTTGGAATTGAAACTAAAGTTATAAAAATTTGTTTCAAGATACAGTTTTTGATGCTTAATATTAGAGAAAAATATTTTTGAGATTGCCTGAAAAATGCGTATTCTACAGGGGTGGTTCCATTTTGAATGGGTCACACTATATATATATATATATATATATATATATATATATATATATATATATATATATATATTATATATCATACATTTCTGAAAATTTTCCACGACCAAAAAATTACGTATATCCATCGCTCGAGTCCTGTTATGGTCTCCAAAAATCCCATGAAAACACTTCCTAAAAAACCCTTCTTTTCTCAACAACCTTATTCGGACTATTACGAACATTAAATCAAATCAAGCCAAATCGTTCCTGCCGTTGTTTTTGTAAATAAAAAAAACCTTTCTGTCCGAGATTCGTACCCGCGACCGTCTGCTTGGTAGGCTCACATGAAATCGGTCTGCTAATACGAACTCAGCAGACAGACCTTTTGTCTCCCAAAAATCTTCCCGAATTTTCCCATTTTCCGGGCAACTTTTTCAATTTTTCTGTCAGTAAAAACCATTCTGAAAAAGTTGCCAAATCGATCCAGCCGTTCTCACATTTCGCGCCTACAAAAAATCAAAAATAATTTTCATTATACAGGGTGTTTTATAATTGAATGCTTATCCTGAAGTACGATAATCCTTGGATGGTTTTAAGAAAAATTCTTCAAATTCACATGGGCCTCAACAGCTTTATTTCTGAGATACAGGATGTTGAAATTCAACAAAAAAATCAGTTCTTCCCCAAAATCTCTGAAACCACTTTGGCTTTTTTTTTGCAATTTTAGTACATGCAAAGTACGCATAAAAATATTTTTTTTCCATGTTAAAGGATTTCTTAATTTTCATCAGTGGCGTCCCTGTTAACATGCCCTGCCATATTTTTGATCAAAATAATGATTCGCCACTGTCTTTCCTCCAAATAAATATAATTTTTTTTAATTGTCCCCTATCTTCTCATAAAAATTGTCTCTTGCCTTTTTTTCGTCTGGCGAACGGTTTTTGAGTTAGAAAATAAAATGCATAAATTAGTTTGTCCCTATGCGAAATCAGCCGTTGAAAAGAAGTAGGATTATCTTGTGGGCTAGAAACATCTAGTATGCTAAGAACACATTTTGTTGTTTTCAACATAAACAATTTTGACACTTATTTAGCTACATACGTGATATTATTTACGTTATAAAAACTTGTTCATTGAAAAAAAACATGGTAAATTTTACAAATACTGAATTAGCAGACATGCATTACTTCTATGGGCTTGCTGACGGGAATGCATATCAAGCCAGGCGATTTGTATCAAGAGCGCTTCCCAAATAGAATGGTTCCTGGTGCTCGAACGATTTCAAGCACCCACAGAAGGTTATGTGAACCAGAAGGAGGTTTTGAGCCAAATCATCACTTGAAGGGAGCACATCGGACTGCAAGAACTCCAGCAATTGAGGTAGCTGTTTTGAATTCAGAAAATCCCGAAATAAATACGGAGCAAGGTGCCAATAATTTTAATATCGCCCATATTCTAGTATGGAGGATTCTTCATGATTATCTATCATATCCCTATCGCATTGAACGGATTCAGGCTCTTCTTCCTTCGAGACTTTCCATTACAAGTGAATTTCTGCCAATGGTTTCTCCAAGAAGTTACCGAAAATCCTTTATTTGACAAGGACATTTTATTCACGGCCGAAGCTAGTTTGACTGACAACAGGATCAGAAATTTTCATAATAATCATTTTTGGGCCGAGGAAAATCCGTATGCAATCGTGGAATCTCATCACCAGGAGCAATTCTCATCAAATGTCTGGGCTGGAGTTATTTCAGATCACCTAATGTTAAGCCACGTAATTACAGAGAAACTTTTCTACGATACAAAACAACGTAACATTCTTGATAAACAGTAAAGGTCAATATGGACCACATGCTAGACTGAAACAGCTGATAAGCATACGCTCGTTAAAACCATACGTTGTTATTGGAAGACAATTAAAAAGCATTTAAAAATAATTATCCAGAAGTACCCCTGGTAGACCGGACGCATAAATAATTCATCTAGGAGAGTAAACAAAGATTATTGATTGGTACTTGGTACATTCACAGCGAGATAAGGAAGTCAGTTTAAATAATTACCAAAACACCGTCGTAAATTTGACACACGTCCAAAGTCAATAAAAACAGGGCAGTTAAAAAAAACATAAATCTTTACCCGGAAAGACATTAATAACTAGATAATGAGAGCATCACTAACCAGCATCATTAATTGAAGTAAACAAATGCAACGTCTAGACTCATAATTCACCCTTGTGTGGTCATTAGTTCAGCGACCATCAGACAGCCCACCATAAATTCCTGTCATTCAGTACAATTTTTACCCATTCATAATATAGATAAGCATCGCGGTTCACTCATGATTATATCCGACAAACACGGTCCTTATCAGTCGTACAAGCCACCCCTTTATCGGTTCTTACCAACCAATTAGCGGAGAGAAAAAACAAAAGGTATTACCTAAATCCGCCCTAGCTTCTGTTTCGAAGATCGTATAAAAGACTCCAGAAGCCGAAAGAAAGGTAGTTCAATTCAGTAGCCCGTTCAGTAATCACTTATATTGGACGAAAAGATTTCGGAGAACATGCCATTCTCAAAAGTTAGGTTAAAAAGTCAGTCTAATTACAGTATCGTACAATAATGCTGAGAGTTTCCAAACCAGTGTAGTGAACTTCAGAAAACATAAAACCTCAGCCAATTCAACTCAAGTATTGCAGCTCTTAGTGAAAACACGAGTGCACAATATAGTTTTCCACAAATTGCCTATTTTGTCAACGTTTCCAGAACAGAGATAATACAACGGGATTACGCAATTTCAATGGTTCACGATTCACTTAGAAAAATCTTAGCCGTATACGAATATACCGGAAGAATTAAGTACAATAACCGATTAACGCGGGAGAAAAAGATATAATAATAAATTCAAATCTAATTGCCGTTTAAAAACGACCCCAGTGAATAAGTGTTAAACAGGGTGAGCCCAATGTTTGTTTTTCTGTATTTATGTTTATGGCAAAACCCAACCTATTAAAATGTGTATGTGTCTATAAAGTATTTCCATAGTTTTCAAGATTACAAAGATCTCAAAAAGATAATTATTGTTAGCCGTTGGTAGCAATTGAATTCCAAGATTGTTCTTTTAGTAAAATTATTTCTATTGTGTAGCCCACTGCAGAATTATCTGCCAATACGCTACATTAGTGTTCATTGTATGAAGATTGTTGCTTATCATTCGTCCATAGACGATTGAGAGAATTGTGTAAATTTTTATTAAATATATATATATATGTACATTCTTAACATTTTATGAGTGCATTCTTTTATTTATTTTCTTTTATGAATAACTTTTCGAAACTTTCTGAATGGTAGTATTTCCTGAATAAACAGCCCATGTTCCGGTATTTGAGAGAAATGAACTCAGTTCTGAGCCTCTCCAGACCTAGTTTCAGTATCGACCTTCTTCAGACAGTCGATTGCTCTTAATACTGTTTTTTCCAATCTAACGAATAATGTCTGGTATTACAGGTGTGGCGTGTTAATTTACAACACCCCGTAGTCCGGGCGTATCAATTGATGTCAGGTGTGCGAGTATTAATTAAGGAAGTACATTAACGCATATATGATATTTTCCACAGAAAAAAAAGTGTCAAACAAAAATTTAAATTGAAATTTTTTTTTTTTAATAAATATTTTATTTTTACAAATAAGTGTCAGTGAAAAAAAGACTAAACTGAACAGAAGTGAACTAGTAGAAAAATTGTGAAAATAGTTTAGTATAATATCGTTGTTATTTTGCAAGCACGATATTGGGAAAATAAATATATATAGCGTTTATACCGATCAAAAACTCAGGAAGTATTCGAAAAGGCAATTGAAGTTTTATTTTCAATCAATGGAGATTTTTACCAAAATAATTAAATCATGGAAACTCAGACAACAGTGCCGAGGGTTAGATATGAACCGCAAATTAGTATCACTTTGGGTAATATTCCTTTTTATAATGGTACCACAGAAATCAAAGATTTTATTCGTGAAATTGAGGATTTGGCAGCTGTAGCGAAATGGACAGACAGTCAAATAAGTTCTATAGTTAGATTAAAACTGAAAGGCATCGCTAGATTATTTATTGAAGCAGAATATAGCTTACAAAATACCGACAACTGGCAATTAATTAAAAAGGAGTTATTGAAGCAGTTTAGCAAATTGAAATTACCTGGAGAAGCACAAAAAGAATTTTTGAATTGTTATCAGAAAACGAATGAATCAGTTAGGAATTTTTTCATAAGATTAAAAATATGTGCATCAAAGATAAGGCACCTCACAGGAAATAATAGAATTGACAATGTATTAGAGCAAAAATACGAGCAAGATTTATTGGTACAATTTGCAATTGGATTGTTAGATCCTGTTAGAAAAAAAGTTTTATCTGAAAGTCCTGTCAGTTTAGAAGAAGCCATCACATTAGCAGAAAAAAAAGAATTAATTGAGCAAATTACGAATACACCGAATATGAATTTTAGAACGTTCAATGCGAATATAATATTGTGCACACATTGTAACAGAAAAGGTCACACAGCAGGAGATTGTTATATGAAAAATTGCGTATGCCTAACATGTCAAGAAGTCGGACATATGTCATATCGTTGCCCAAATAGAAATAGTTTTCAAAATAAGAGATTAAATGATTCAGGAAAATGTTTTTCCAACTACGCTAATGAACAACGATTTCAAAAATATGGAAAATTGAATAGACATAGGAAAAGGTTTCCCAACCATTCGAAAGAAAATAGATTTCAATTTCATAGAAGCAGGAATGAACGAGGAAATTTTAGGAGAATAAATTACAGACAGCAAATAGGAAATAGTTATGGAAATGACAGAAAATGGAAAAAGTATGGAAAAAAGGCAAAATATAACAGGAATTTAAATGGAATGGCAGCTTTCAACAAGCCTCAGATGAAGGCTGCAGAAAAAACTATTTAAATAGTGAGAGGCAAGAGGAAAATATACTAATCAACGATGAACAGAAAAAAGTAATTAATTTGGAAGTAGCAGGAATTTTGAGGCATATATCCATAGATATGAGATCTCAAGTATCAGTGGTTCATATTAATATTGTTAGAGGTATGAAATTGAATTATGATTTGCCGTATCACCTCAGAAATGGACAAGGAAATTTCACTCATTATATTGGCTCGGTTATATTGCCAATCAAAGTAAAGGAAGGAAAAATTCTGGAACATGAATTTTTAATAGTTGAAAATGATCACCGTAATACTGAAATAACACTGGGATTAGATTTTTTACGAAAATATAACGTGCAAATTGATTGGAGAGAAAATCAAATGTATTTATCAGGGGAAATTATCGAGTTGAAAAAGAAAATCCAACACATATGCCAACCAAATCGGGATGACGAAAAGAGAGAGTTGCAAAATAGATTTGAAGAGGTAGAAAAACGATTGAGAGACGTCACTACCATGATGGGAGATTTGATGGAACGGAATTTAAAAATTCAGAGTTTCATGCCATGAAACGAGACGTACAACTTTGAATCAAATAGAGATATCAGGGACCGGTGATTTAATTGTGACACCAGGTTTCGAAAAAACCGTTTTTAAAGAATATGGAAAATCGTCTGGAAAAAGCGAAAAACGAAACAAGCGACAACGAGATGAGGATTTAATGGTGACTTCATCTCCAGGAAAAGAGAGAAGAGATGAATCTAGAAAAGTGCCACATATGGAAAATGGAAAAACCGACGCACCCTGTACATTAGGACCGATAGTCACACGTGACAGTCGACAAGTGGGAATGCATACGTATAGGTACGAGCATTGCCTGCCTGAAGGAACGGAAGATGTAACGGAACATTGCCCATACAGCACTACAGGGAGAATGAAGGAAATTATAGTCAGAAAATGGGAAAAATTGGTATGAAAGCTTTTGAAAGTGAAAATATTCCCGAAAGTAGCCAGACATATTCAGGGAGAACGGAAATTGCAACAGTTAATGCATCAAGGAATCGAAGGAAGGTGATCGATGTAGAAAATAGGAAATCATTGGAAGATAGTTTGAGAGATAGATACGAATCGCCCAAGGGAGATGCTCTATCCACCAGGAAGTTGGAATCTGCCGAGCACCTAGGAATAACAGTCGCCAAAGATAAAACTTCTTCTACAGTCGTAAATCACAAGGATGAACATTTCTTGCCTAAGGACAAAATTCTACCGCCCAGATTTTTGAATGTATGTAAAGTTCAAGCAAAAAGTATAGTGAACTCCGAAGATACGAAATTACTGAGTATTGCAGAAAATGGATTTTTAACCCCGAGAAAACGAAGTAAAGTAGAAGATTTTGATATGGATACGAAAGTAAAGAAAGAAATGAACCCCGAAGTGAAAAGAATTAGAGTCTTAGCCAGACAGAAAATAAAATCTAATTTAAAAAAGACATCGCACGTTAATTTTGAAATCCAACCAGTGGGAGAAACAAAAAGTCAAATAATACCTGCTAATCGATTCAACAAGTACATGAATGAAAGCCGTCGACAAGCGACACAAGAAAATGAGGTAAAATTAGATCAAGTTTTAGTTCAAACTCAAGAAAATATGCCAGATGAATTACCAATAGTTAATGCCGAAAATATAGGAAAATGTCAGCCAAGTGAAACGTCCAAAGAAAATGAAGAAAGCATTTCTGAAAATAAATTCCCCCTTACCAAACCCATGACACGCGGCACTGTTCAAATGACACCCATGAAAAATTTGGTTCAATCAGTTAGATATCAGTAAACAAGAAAATTTTCAGTATGCACCAGAATGTAGGAACGTATATATAGTATGTAATTATTATAGTTTTAGCAGACTGCAAAAGACGCAGAAAAATTGAAAAAAATCCCTGAAGGTTAATTTGCCAGAGCATATTTATAGCTACGATGAACTTGTAAAAATTGGAATGAATGAAAAATGCGAAATGCCTCGATACTTTAATAAAAAAAAACGGAATTAAATTAAGTGTATCATAGTACGGGAACAAACTGAAAAAATATAAAAGGGAATCAACTCAAAACGTGAAACGCGAACAGGGACAATTTTATCAAGTGTTTTGATGTAAAATAATGACAGTAAATTCCCCGGAAAATTCAAGCAAAGCTATTTTGAGACGGAATAGTTCAATACAGGTCATAGAAAAAACGAAGAATGGTCGAAGAACTGAAATGAAACACTGTACGGATTACAGGCTATAAAAACAAAAAACGCGATATGTTATGAAAATTAATGCAAATAGAAACAGTTATAGAATATCGAATCGCCGAGTTACATAATAAAGATAAATAATATAATCACGAGTTTCGGAAAATGTGTTTACGGATTTGTAGTATATTCGCGACGTTTAAAATTGTACAGTACCTAAGTAAAAATAATGATAAATATTACTAACCGCGTATATATGGAGGGTTTTGATAGGAATATCGTGGACTATTATTGTCTTAAACCCAAGAATTATCTCTGGAAGGAATAGCAGTGGACAATCCGTCGTGCGAGGCGAAATGATGAGACCGCAGATTCCAGAGCATTGCAAATCCACAGTATGGTTGAAGTTCAAGCACTCCGCACATAATTCAGTAAACACTATTCACAAAACAAATCACCTGTGTTTTGGGTACCGCACAAATAGGAGTCCCAGGAACGAAGATTTTTTAAACGAATGAATTACCACTGTTTGACTACCGAAACCGAATACCATTTACGACATTATGCCAATGAATGCACTTGTCACCGAACCAGAAAACACAGGCTGTGTTATCTGTCTAGCTCCGATACAAACTAATTATCACGGATCACTGATTCGAAATCGTATGGAAGACCTTACAAACCCAAAAAGCCAGATGGTTAGAGAAGATAGATAAGGAACAAATCATCCCGTACCGCTGATACGTACCCTTAGCAAACCAGCGGCGTAGCAGAAAAAATTCCCAGAGGATCCAACGGATAGAGTTAAATTGATGCCCACCGGAATAGAAGTGAGAAAATCCCCTCGTTGAAGAAGGCGAGTACATACCTTTGCAGTATGGAAATTACCCCATAGAAGAAAGAGACTTTATTGTGTGTTTGCATGATTATTTGCATGTTATTTTTAAGAAAATTAGACTTAAGTACTGAGAAGTGAGGTAAATAAATCTGGGGATAGATTATAATTATCCTCTAGAAGATGTGAAACAGTAGTCTATTGTAATTGTCAAAGTAAGACTTATAAAATTTTGTCGCTAGAATAGGATTACACTTCAGAAAGTCAAAACATTTTTGCTAATTGTTGGTGAAAGAGATGTTATTTGAAAAAAGATTTGAGTTTGTCAAAGCTTATTTGTAGAGGGTTGGGTCGAGTGTTAAGCCACGTAATTACAGAGAAACTTTTCTACGATACAAAACAACGTAACATTCTTGATAAACAGTAAAGGTCAATATGGACCACATGCTAGACTGAAACAGCTGATAAGCATACGCTCCTTAAAACCATACGTTGTTATTGGAAGACAATTAAAAAGCATTTAAAAATAATTATCCAGAAGTACCCCTGGTAGACCGGACGCATAAATAATTCATCTAGGAGAGTAAACAAAGATTATTTATTGCTACTTGATACATTCACAGCGAGATAAGGAAGTCAGTTTAAATAATTACCAAAACACCGTCGTAAATTTGACACACGTCCAAAGTCGATAAAAACAGGGCAGTTAAAAGAAACATAAATCTTTACCCGGAAAGACATTAATAACTAGATAATGAGAGCATCACTAACCAGCATCATTAATTGAAGTAAACAAATGCAACGTCTAGACTCATAATTCACCCTTGTGTGGTCATTAGTCCAGCGACCATCAGACAGCCCACCATAAATTCCTGTCATTCAGTACAATTTTTACCCATTCATAATATAGATAAGCATCGCGGTTCACTCATGATTATATCCGACAAACACGGTCCTTATCAGTCGTACAAGCCACCCCTTTATCGGTTCTCACCAACCAATTAGCGGAGAGAAAAAACAAAAGGTATTACCTAAATCCCGCCCCTAGCTTCTGTTTCGAAGATCGTATAAAAGACTCCAGAAGCCGAAAGAAAGGTAGTTCAATTCAGTAGCCCGTTCAGTAATCACTTATATTGGACGAAAAGATTTCGGAGAACATGCCATTCTCAAAAGTTAGGTTAAAAAGTCAGTCTAATTACAGTATCGTACAATAATGCTGAGAGTTTCCAAACCAGTGTAGTGAACTTCAGAAAACATAAAAACTCAGCCAATTCAACTCAAGTATTGCAGCTCTTAGTGAAAACACGAGTGCACAATATAGTTTTCCACAAATTGCCTATTTTGTCAACGTTTCCAGAACAGAGATAATACAACGGGATTACGCAATTTCAATGGTTCACGATTCACTTAGAAAAATCTTAGCCGTATACGAATATACCGGAAGAATTAAGTAAAATAACCGATTGACGCGGGAGAAAAAGATATAATAATAAATTCAAATCTAATTGCCGTTTAAAAACGACCCCAGTGATTAAGTGTTAAACAGGGTGAGTCTAATGTTTGTTTTTCTGTATTTATGTTTATGGCAAAACCCAACCTATCAAAATGTGTATGTGTCTATAAAGTATTTCCATAGTTTTCAAGATTACAAAGATCTCAAAAAGAGAATTATTGTTAGCTGTTGGTAGCAATTGAATTTCAAGATTGTTCTTTTAGTAAAATTATTTCTATTGTGTAGCCCACTGCAGAATTATCTGCCAATACGCTACATTAGTGTTCATTGTATGAAGATTTTTGCTTATCATTCGTCCATAGACGATTGAGAGAATTGTGTAAATTTTTATTAAATATATATATATATGTACATTCTTAACATTTTATGAGTGCATTCTTTTATTTATTTTCTTTTATGAATAACTTTTCGAAACTTTCTGAACGGTAGTATTTCCTGAATAAACAGCCCATGTTCCGGTATTTAAGAGAAATGAACTCAGTTCTGAGCCGCTCCTGACCTAGTTTCAGTATCGACCTTCTTCAGACAGTCGATTGCTCTTAATACTGTTTTTTCCAATCTAACGAATAATGTCTGGTATTACAGGTGTGGCGTGTTAATTCACAACACCCCGTAGTCCGGGCGTATCACTAATTGGACATCTTTCCTTACCACGCAGATTGAATGGACATAATTATCCCCGATTTTTCGAAGATAATTTGCCAATTCTGTTGGAAAATGTTCCTATTTTGATGCGAAATCGCATGTGGTTTATGCACGATGGTGTACCTGCTCATTTTAGTGCTCTGGCACGCGAATATTTAAACCAAAACATTGATAATCGCTGGATAGGTCGTGGGGGAACAGAGTCATGGCCAGCTAGATCCCCAGACTCAATCAGTCTTGATTATTTTCTCTGGGGACATCTTGAGACTTTGGTGTACAGTCAACCAATTCTAACTGAGGAAGAATTGTGAAACCGCGTAGTAGTTTCCTGTGAAGCGATAAGGAATACTACAGGAATTTTCCAAAGAGTACGCCAATCAATGACAAGGAAGGCTGAAGGCGGACATTTTGAACAGTTAATTTGATTTTGGTATTTTTTGTTCATAATATTTATGTTTTTAAAAATAAAAAATGTATTTTCATGCGTACTCATCACAAAAACTAAATAATAGTTACCATAGAATTATGAAAATCTTGCCTAGATCCTTTGGTTACCACAATTGTGAAATCAAGACTAAGAGATAAAATCGAATAGGGACAAGCAAATGAATGTATTTTATTTTCTAAATCGAAAACCTTTCGCCTGACGGAAAAGAGGCAGGAGACCATTTTTATGAGGAGACAAGAGAAAATTACGGAAATAATATTTATTTGGAAAAATACATTGGCGTATCCTTATTTTGACCAAAAATATGGCCGGACATGTGAACGGGGACGCCACTGATAGAAATTGAGGAATCCTCTATAGTGGAAAAAATGTATTTTCATGCGTACTTCGCATGTAGCAGAATTGAAAAAGAAGCCAAAGCGGTTTCAGAAATATTGGGGAAGAACTGATTTTTTTGTTGAATTCCAACATCCATATCTCAGAAATAAAGCGGTTGCGGACCTATGTTTATATGAAGATGTTTCCTCAAAATCATCCAAGAATTATCGCCCTTTGGGTTCAGCATTCAATTAAGAAACACACTGTATTGATATACTCGTGACGTTTCGAGAACTGTTTCCGATCCCGTTTTCAGAAAACTTGTGAATATCATTTAAATATTTTTGTTCTCGCAATATCATCCGAACGTCATCTTTCTTTACTAATGTGGAAGTACCTTTCAATTAAATTTTTTTTTGATAGACAAAATTTACAATACGACAAGTTTCTGACTAATTGAATATTTCTACATTGTGAAAAGTTATTTGATGTATGCAGTAACCTATCAGGGCAGAGTTTTCCATTTGCCCTTATACACTTGTATAGATTCCCCCATAAATTTAATTCTGCTTCCAGATTGTGTAAGGTTATTATTTTCAGAAAAGTGACAAGTACTCAAATCTTCATCTGTCTTAAGTTAGAGGGCATATAACCATTTTTTGAAGTTTCGGATGAATTCTGCAGGATACAATATTTTATATACAGTGAGGTTCATAAGTAAGGGATAAATTAATTTTTTATATGATTAACAATTTATGAGTAATATCCTCAAACACCTAAGAAAAAATTAATTCCAAAATGACATTCTCCATGCATAATGCTATACCTCTTCTTCCAACCACCTTAGGAGTAACAGCAACTCCATTGAAAAATTTAAATAAAACGAGAGGGTGATAACTACTCATTTGAAACGGTTTTTATTTCTCTCTCTAGCATATACATTCTTTTGAATTTTGCATATTCTCCATCTAGAAAATTAAATTTGAAATTTTTTAAATGTATTTGAAATGTATACAATCAAATGTATCCTATCCTAGACTTTGTGCCAAATATCTATCAAATCTGACTTTTCTAATTGATTTTTTTTCAATCTGAAAGTAAGTTTTTCTTTTGATACGCAGGTGGCAAAATACCCAACGAAAAATGAATTTAAAGGGTTTCGTTTTACAAACCAGAAGAAATGAGACATTCAAATTCCTTTATTTTCTACATTTGTACAAACTTATCATGAATGACATTTGCCTGACTTGATTTGTAAAAACTTGTTTGTTCTTTCTCAGATAAACTTTTTGCGATCATTATTTGGTTTCATTTTTTTCAATTTTCTAGTAATAGCAGTTACTTTTCATTTTACACTGATCTCCAAAATGAAAATGAGAATCTAGGTTTAAAATAATTTAATGATGATCTCGAACTGAACAACCGCATTTGAATTCATTTTATTCAAAAATTTTGTTACGTGAGGTATAATCGCATGATTGAGGGATGTAATCAATTGAACGTTTATTGGTATTGAGTTGTAATCGAATAAAATGAAAATGTTCACCCTGTAGGAATTATTCAACAGTGTATGTCACTGAATAGAGTATCGAACTACCTTTCAAATGAGGTGTCACTACGCCGACACTGGTGACGTATATTTGTCCGGATACTACCACCTATAGACAAATTAAAAATGAAGAGACTGTTTGAAACACCAGCTATTTTGACCACCAAGCTTTTGGTACTGCCAGTCGCGGATGGAGGTGCTGCCCGCAATCGACAGACGCCTGATGACATGATACTTTTCCAATTTCGACCTTTGTCAGAAAACAGAAGTTTATTGTTTATACATGTATTTTTTTATCATGGCAAACCACGCAATATGTTCAGAATAAATCTTCTACTACAAAAAATTGATGATATACATTATACTTGGACTTGAATTATGAACCCAAAGTCGAAAATTTAATGTTTTGTTATTTGGGTTGACGCTGAAATTCCTGCTTTTCACAAACTGATACTTATTTCCAGCCAACAGTTCCTATTTCCTATCACCATTTTGGGATGTACATGGTCTCCTTTTGATTATCAAACTGAAGTATTGTTATACCTACTCAATCTCCTTTGTGCTAATAAATTAACAAAATTATTGAAGTTTTGTTGTAAATATTATTTGTTACTTGTTCTAGATAAAATAAAAAGTGTATTTTATAGCTTTAACTTATTATTCTTATTTTATATGAACTTAATTTTGTTCTTGATTTCATGAAATGAAGATTTATTTTGAAACTTAATTTCAATCACAAGAAATAAAGGTTCCGAATAGATTTTTGTATATATTTCATACGTGATTGATTTGCCAATCCTGTATTCCATATACAATTATTCATATGAAATACAGGTATGGCAAATCGATCACTTATGAAATATATTCCATATCAACCATATGAAAGTAACACGATTAAAAAAACCGCCTTATATCAATCGGTAACTAAAGAGAAATCTGTTTTACCAACTTATTTCGGCCAGTCGCGAGATATGTCACCACTGTTGTCCCTCTCTAAGCGAAGTGCCAACTTTTACTGCAGGTTTGACAACTCTCTTTATCTTTAGTTTTTCATGCTCCCACCGTAGTCCCAAGTAAAAATTATTTGTTCAGGATTTTTCACTGATATATCTAAGACTTCTATTGTATTTGTCCCACAATTGTTTCTTATAATTGAAAATATTTCATGTTTACTCTCATTGAGATCAAATATTCAGAGGAGCTCATTCTTTTTCTTGCGGAAAAACAAACAAATTATGACTCTCTTCCATCCATAACATGCATTGTGAAATAAGATTAGGATATATCTTCAGAATATTGGAGTTGAATATTATTGATATTTTTCAAATAATGCATAATTTTGCTCTCTGTGTTGGTCCACATACGTGGTTCGTTATTCCATATATTTCATAGCAGTTCATCTCTTCAACTGATGAAACTCATCAGTCTCTTTTTTCATAGAACATGAAAGAAGTAGCAAAGATACGAATGAGTCTTTAATGTCAGGTTGATTGATAATAAGAGCAAGATCAAAACTTCACCCATTTCTAATGAATGAATTGTGAAATCCACTATATTTGAATATTATTTATTCTTACAATATACATTCTTCTGGGATTTGTGGAAAGAAAAACAGCATATCACGTATATCATATCAACGACAACACTGCGACTGCTGTAGGTATCACACAACAATCTGCAACATGTGTTAACAGAACTCATAATAATATATCTGGAATCCTAACATTTTAAACTCCAGGGTTATGATCGGCATCATGTGTAATCACCTAACTTTGCCAATCTCATTTGATGATCGCGATAAAAGTCAATATGATTTATATCACTGTCATTATACTATATTCAAACATCAGAAACCAGTAGTGGACTGGTCTCATGGGGCTGGGTAATTTTCATAAGATATGGCTTCTGAAATCAAACCAGAGTTTTGACGCAAGTCATTTATGGACTTCTGCAGGATTGTGTGAAACGGAAAAACTCATGGAAATGAAATTGATTAATATCAGTTTCATCGACTTTACCTCCAACAAAAATCATGATAGTGTCCCAAAAATGGTTTGAACGCTATTCGACATTGTTGTTCATTGTTAGGAGACAAAAATTGAGGTGGAGTCATTTCCATTCAGTAATTTTGTAACAATCAAAATACTGAACTGAAATTATCCTGAACAATTAATCTGGGATCTCTCACGTACTATGTTCGTTTATCAGTAGATCCTTGATAATATTTAGGTTTCGCAATTCAGTTTAACTGAAAAGTATCTGAAGGAAAATATGTCTTCAACTCCTGTAGAAATTGGATACAGTCTCAACAACATATTCATCCCATTTCTTTCCCAAGGAAATAAGCTCACGATAAGATATGGAGAAAACTCCGAATACTCTGAATGACCCATCAACAAAACGTATAAATTATGTATGAAAAAACACGATATGTACTCAGAAGGATAACATTAACTTTCCTTCAGCTTCTATATCTTCTATACTATTTTGGCTATCATCATACTTTTGTAGGGTAAGCCTTCATAGATCGGAACCGCTACAAATTTCATATGAAATATAACTTCCAATATTGGTATTTTTTTATTTCGGAGGCGATTTATATGCTTCACGTCCATACACTTGAAGGTGGATTTCCGAAGCAAGCGGAGCAATGCGGAGTTTATAGCTTTATTGACGCCTTGGTGACTCTGGATGGCCGCCACAGACGTGACAGGAACCGCCACAACCACCGGCCGCATAGTCGCATCACCTTCGATAGCTCTCATGAGACCATTTTATTATGGATCTACTTTCCATTATTATAGAAGGGGAAGAAGATGGAGATATTTCACTCCAATACTACCTCGGTGGAGGAAGAGCCTCAACTCATTCGATTTATGAAAGCCAAAACGTTGAAGGTTACTACAAGATTTTGATAGAAAAACACTAACATGCAGATGATGAAGAGTTCAGCGATTTTTATCGTATCAATAAATGACAATTCAACTCCATTTCAAGTCTAGCGCAGGATGAACTTCAATCAAAAACGACAAGGGATTATATGAGTGGGATTTCAGACCATATATTGCCCTTCTCTCGCGTATTCTTGTTTTTTTCCATGCTTAAATTATGAAGCAATGGATGCTGAGACAACAGTGTAATTGGAATTTCGTATTCTTCTGCAGTAAGCACCTCCAGTTTATGAAATTTATTCATAATAACCTCTAAATACACGTGGGCGGCGGCGACACTACCAACATGAGCGCGGCAGTATTGCTGGCGTCCAACGTCATAGACCTCAAAACAATGAAGCGGCGTTAGTGACACTGTGTTATGGGCCTAGCCCCACCTTGTGACCAGGCCGGCGGGAGGGGAGTATCTGCGACGATCCCAGACACCTCTGGACAAAGTCCAGGTCCCTCTCTCGGTAACATGGTAGAGTGTTTAATAGCTTTGGCAAACCCTCACTCGAACGGTTACTCGTCAAACGTTACACGAGTAATATCAGGTCGAAAGTCTGTTATGGTGGTGACCCATCAAACGCTAACGCTAACATGGGTACCCAGGGGGAAGAGGATAGGTCTATCGATTTGCCGGTGCCTATCCACATGGTGTTGGACTCTGGGGGGCGTGACACTAGATAGTGGACCGATGGAAAACAATACCGTAATTCGGTAGAGAGGGGAGTCCTTCACCTATGGGTTGAGGTGATTGTATTCCCCGCTGACTCGACGGGGAGCGGCGCAGTAACCCGCTCGGGTACTGACATCTCAGAGCCAGTAGCTTGTCTTATCAAGTGGCCCCATTGTGGCTGAGTTATAACGGTAACTAGGCACTTAGCGCGCCGATATAGCGTATCTGGATCATCCCCAAAGACCCTAAACCTCTTTCAGGAGATTGATAAGCCGAAAGGCAGGTACCTTCTCCTGGGAGGTGGGTTTATATGGGAAAAGGTACTCGGACGGGCGTCCGAAGTGCGCCCTCGGGGCTTCTGTTCCTTTTGTGTTCGAATGACGTTCCATAAATTTGCGTAGGACTCAATCTGTCGCTCTGCCGTGGCGTCACTAACGCTTGATTCGAAAGTGAATGAACGCTAACATGAAAAATCATGCCGGTAAATAATCTAGCTTCAATTTCCATATTTGATTAAAAAAAATATATCTGAGCGGTGAACAACATAAAATTTCCGAAAATAAATTAGATTTTCAATATTTCTTATAAATTCTGGTTATCATTTGAAAAGTAATGCAAAAATATTGAAATTCCGTCCAAGTATTTTCAACGAAGATTTCCTAGATATTTGTTTTGCCACCAAAAAGATTTCAAATAATGGAGCATAATCGATATCATTTGAGAATATGACGCTACTGCATTTTCCATTCGAAGATAGTCAAGACATGGAGACAATTTTCTGGATGGAATTGATATTTATATTGTAGAGTGAAGATTGTAGATTGTACGTGGGTCGATATGGCTCTTCAGCGTCTTCGTACCTCGACCTATAAGATCTTTTCTACATTGCCGTTCATCTATTCGAAACTTATGATTCTTAAACTCCTCGCGAAGTGTATCAGTTTCCGGAAGCTAAATTCCTGATGTTTGACAACGTGAATGAAACCCTTTTGCTCAACTCAAGCCTTTGGCAAAACAGTGTCTGAACTCTCCATTTTTCTGAGGTGATACCCCAGAGGACAATGTCTGATGAGCAGTCCCGTTACCAGTTTTGAATCTTTTTTGTCCATCTCAAGAAGCTGTTCAGCTTTGCCTAGCGATGGGCTCATAAGCCTTTGCTTGTCCTTGCCCTGGAACCTTATTCTGGTGGGTTTCAATTTGGTCAGCTACTCAGCGCCGCAACCTCTTTTTTTGATGTGGGTTTTGGAAACACCACAGAGGGTTACTGGGCCAGGAGATGAAGTGTTTGCCCCTCCTTTGGTTTTTTGCTTCCTGATTGCCTTTGATTCCCTTGTGAACTGGCAACCACATCAGAGTGACCTGACTGTTCGTAGCCAGTTGTCTTAGGGAGAGTTTGCAGTACCAAGTCAGTTCAAACTCACAAATGTGTGACTTTAGAGATTTCAGTGCCGCTTTGCTGTCTGGTGGGATATAGATTTTTGCCCTCCAGCAGCCTCTTCCAGGACCTTCTTGGACCCAAATTCCTATAGCATGGATTTCTGCTTGAAATATTGTTGGGGCTCTACCTAGGGATCTTGGAAGCCTGAAACTAGAACCCGTTACTCCCACTCCAGCCCTTTCGTCCATATCTGCTTGTTCGTTGTTCATATTTGGTGTCTATTTATAACCACTTGAAAATGTACCTCGAAGTCGTGCCTAGCTGGCATAATACCTGATGGTTTGTACTTGGATTCTAGGGAATACTCATATCCATATTTTGAATGATTTTCAATTCATAACAGGGTTCAGCTGCAGTGAAACTTTTTCAGTTTGGATATGACAATATAGAGTGATTCCATTCGAAAAACAAACGGGATAGTATTACCTCAATGTTTCGACTACCCTTGTATGGAAAAATCCCAACAGGAATTGATTCAGCACCGTTGGGAGATCAAAACCTGTATACCCATATAAACCTATACATTGTTTCTTGAGAAGAAATTGGAAAGTTATAATTCATGATAGGTTTTCTTGAAGAAAAAACTGTGGTTGGTCACGCTGTCGTTTGACATCCTATATCTTAGAACTGACCTCCTTCCAAAATATGGTTTCCATGTTCCACTATATCTGCGAGCCTGTACATTCTTCTTTACCTTCAATAGAAAAGCGCTATTATCGCACCATCATTGAATGAGGTAATCTCATTTGAATTCCAAATTAAAAAAAAAACATGATGCGACCATTCGGAAATGTAGACTTTATATTTTGATTTCAGGTTTTCAGAAATTTTTATAAAGTAAATTTTACAATTATTTTTGATAGATATCATCTACTGGGATATTTATGACAGCTACCCAGACACTGAGTGCCTGTTCTGTTTCTGTTCACTATATCAATTGAAATAACTCACTCGATGTACAAAACAATGTAAATATATACAAGAAAGCAATTTTTTTCTAGTGGAGGTGTCAAGGAGGACGATATACATTCCGGAAGGAAGACTAGGTTGATATTGTGAGAATTTTTCATATCCAATTGGATTGAAAATGTTAAAATATGCGTGGGTTTTGAAGCACGAAATATTTGAGAGCGGTTCTGAATTTTTTCAAATGTTTTATGTTCCTAAGATATGGTGGTAGCAGGTTGTATGATTTTTGGCCACAGAACAACAGAAAAGAGAATATCTCTGAGGAAGAAAAACTTATGCGTAAATAGTCGCAGTTTTTTTGTGACGTAGGGAATATTTACAGTGCATCTCGTGTATTGGTCCAGAATGAGATATTTAATGGAGTATACTTCTTCAATTTTCGAACAATTACAATTATTTTCATTTTGACAACTAGATACGTGAATGATAATTTTTGTTGAAGATGGTTGATCACTAATGGTTGAAGAAAATGTAATGAATTTTTTTTCTCAAGTCCAGACTCAGTGAGTTATTGCTAAGCCAAATGCTTATCTTTTTTATGCTCGTTTCTCCTGTCCTAAAGACGTTTTCCCAGTTATCACCTTTAAATAATATGGCTGTGTCATCGGCGTAGCATATTTGATGCCTTCAAAACCATATATATATAGAACAGAATAGGTCTCAAAACTGTTCCCTGCGGTACACCAATAGTAACATATGCATAGAAAATTTGTTGTTTCCCGATTTTAACACTTTGCTTTCTATATGATAGATAGTCTGTCAATAAATTCAATTCAATTCCTCTTATGAAAGTTTGTTTAATAATATATCATGACAAACAGTATCAAATCAGAATTTTTTATTCCAAATTAAAAGGTGATATCGATTCTGGAATTATCTTCAATCATATTGACATATCATGGAACATATTTTTTATTGAAAAACAAAAACAACATTTTTTTTTTGTGTAAACCTCAAACTTTTTTATCAGAAGTTTCAAATCCTAATGTTATTTCTGTAAGTGAACCGACTGACATTAAAAGGAAAAATTATTCGAACTGATTTCCTTTCGGTTTTATTCAATTTTAAAATTCTATTAATAAATCAAAAAGATCAAAATTCCGATCTACAACACTTCTGAAACACCAATGTCCACTAATCTATTAATAAAAAATATACATGAATTGGAATTGGGTTCCAATCTCTTTATCAAAATTTATATCGGAAAATAATTTGAATTTCACAAATGTCAAATAGCGATGGCATGTTTAACCGAAACTATTACTGACGAAGGGATTACGTTATGATCCCACTTATGAAGATTCTTCATTAATCGCAGATTTACTATTCTATAATAGTCAATTCAATGAAGAAAAAGGGAAGGTTATATGTGTCAACGAAAGATAAACTATCGTCAAATGGCATCTAATCCACACCAACAAAAAAACCTCTCGTGAAAGGCCAGAAAAAAGCCATTGAAAACAAAATTGCTATTCACAGTGATTCTGTGTTTGTTTCCAATAGCCGCCTTCTTTAATCCATTTGATTTGGATGAAATAATCCAATTTTGGCTTGAAAGCTACACTCGAAAAATAATGGAAAAATTTATATAAATCAGAATATATTTTGAATCAACCCATTATGGTCCATAATATCATTCGCACTAACAGAAGGTGAAGCTGATCTGTGATATTTGAAAGATTTCCAGGATTCAGAACTAGACATCTATAAATATTTGCTTGTCCCGAATAAAATGAATTAATTCTGGTTTCTGTGATTCATCATAGTTCTGATTTAAATTTTTCAATTTTTACAGGCTTTTACTTTCGGAAAAACAAAAAAAAATATTTCACTTTCTGAAAACTATTTAGAAAATACCAACTAGGTTTATAAACAAAACAAACACATGTGAAATGTTCCAACGTTTCTTGGACTAACTATCTCTTTCTGAGGTGATGAATTGAATGTGATATTCTTCCTTTTCAAAATGGTAGTTTGGCAGAATCATGTAGTATTTACTATCTGCACCGCTGTGAACTTTCCATTCAAAGAGTCAGCAATACAGTGATGTGTTGAAGGCATATTTTTTTCATTGCTTACCTGTCATGAAACACGATTGAGTCGGTTCATATTTTATTTCTTTCCTATTAGTGACTACTGTGAAAAACAAATCGATAAGAAATTACAGATAGTCCAAACTATTATAGGAGAATTGATATCGCATAATACTCCGAATAATAATAGATTCTTCAGTATACTAAATAATGGACGGATTTGTATTGAAAGAAACAAGTAAAATTCTGTTTTGTAGGGATTAATTGGATTTGTATTCCTTCCATTATTTGAATTTCAAATATCCAAAAGTATTTTCCATTACATAAAACTATTACAGTAATATTGAGGTGATGACAACACATTTCGCCAACTACTCCCAACGCTTGAAAACAATGTTGAATTTGAATAAGTAATGGAAATCCCAGGCACCCGCGTTTGAAGTCGGAAATTCAAAGGAGCTGCTCGTGGCCCTTCGAATATTTTTATTTTTACCTAAGAGTTGCCGCTACCCATGTTGCCAACAATTATCTTTATTTTTGCAATTCAAATTCTAGAACTAATCTCGTGAATATTCATGAGCGACATGTGGTTGAATTGCATTTTAAGCTTCTAGCATACAACTATCAAAACAAAAAAGTTCAAAACGTTATCAAATTCCACGCTGTTCCAACGCAAAGAGCGTGTGACTGGATACACCTCTGTAAGAGCACACCATCCCCAAGGTAACTTGATCCTATTGTGAAAACATAGCCAACTGCGCACGATTTCAATGAATAATTACTGTCGTCACTGAATATTTATTATTTTATGATTATCTACAGAGGTCCAGAGCATTTTGAATGTTTTAATGTTCACATTAGGGGGTTATTACTGTCACTTGATAAAATCTGAGCCATTTATGCGCCCTGCTCTACAATTTGGGAAGGGAATGAAAATAGAAAGTAAAATGTATTTCTTTACGATTTGTTGACGTCAGTTATATTTAGTGGCATGGAGTTTTTTCAAATAATTTCCGAGAACTCTCATTTTGTGGGTGACAAAAGTGATACAATGCTGATATCAACGAATAATATTATACAAGGACAGGGTGTGCCAATTCTCTGGGCACTAATAATTTGAAGAATTATCATATTTTTAGGAGTGGTAAATTATTTAATTGAGTATTCATTAGAAGAAAAGAAGACTACTAGATGTTATCTTATTAGGAGAGAGAGAGAGAGATATATATATATATATGATTGCATTGACCATTAGCAATATTAGATACAATCTCATTTGTTGATGACATGAATATATACAGTTGAAAAGGAAACATCCTCAATTGGATATTAAATAGAAATATTTATCAGAAAATTGAAAAATATTCGACAATAATAAACGCGATACCACTTTTGCATCAATGTTACAAATGATTTTTGTAGAGTAATACTTTTTGGAAAACTTGCTTCTTTGCCTTATTCATCAATATGAGTTTTCAATTAAGACTGGAATGGAAAATCAAATAACTATCGGAATAAAAATGCATTTTTTCAATTTCAGATTTTGTGTTTTGAGTTTGGGTCCTTTCGCAATATCTATCAGATATCATTCAATGTCCAGCGTGGTTTCAGCCGGGGATGTAGTTATTTTATGTTAGATATTAAAAAAGTAAGAAAATTTAAAAAAAATCCATTCAAAATTCAATTGAGAAGGTTTTTTTTATTCAACATGAATACCTACTAAGGGATTATTTCGAACGATGGAAGATGTTTCCATTCAATAGAGGATGTTTTCATTTTCAACAAGTGGTTACCTTGAAGAATGGAACAAAGTGACTGAAGTTTATATTTCATTCCTAGATGATTCCCTATCTGATTTTCTGAACATTCTGTTCATATATTCCAACAAACCAGTATACATGTAGTTTTTAAATTGATTTTTGGTGTTTGCAGTATCGATATTGACTTTGTTGGTACGGTTTATACTTGGAAATTCCATAGTCAATTCATAATTTCTTTGCATATATTTGAGTTGAGGAACTCGGTAACATCAATGTATTCGAATGTATTTTCACATTGTTATAAACAATTTAATTTGTTGATACTGATAATTACAGTAATTCAAAGAAATATGGACGAAACATACATTTATTCATGTAATACTCAATACACATTCAAAGTATTCTTTTTAGTCAAATTCTGACAATAACCGAACAATATGTGAAATATCTATAAATGTATGTATGTAAAGAAACCTTTTTTTTATTTTTTTTTTCATACCTAATAATGTTTCTTCAATAGTTTTTCCATTCGTGTAATTCACTGCAACATTAAACATGTTAGTTTTTATCAAGTTTTATCAATTGTTTGTGAAATCATTTATTTACCTCTAATTCGACAGAGTACTGATTTGTTGTCACTGCTACTTGGCTAATCACTTTCGCATGTATGCTGAAATAATAATTTTTTTTCACATTTCGCACCGACAACAATGTGCCATGTAATGTGTGGAAACCCAGTTGCAAGCACTTGCTCCATCACGAATATAGAACACTTTTCAACTTGACAATAATTTACTTGTGAACACTACGATGACAGGCGGATCAAGTGTTCGCAGTCCACTTGTTCAACACTTCAATGTAGCCTTGCATGGTTCGCAAACGACTCGTCCAAATCTGATTTTCATTCATTACCAGCGCAATTTCCGAAACCGGGGCTCAGTTCAATTCAAAGGTTATACAGGCCAACTCACAATGCAACCGCAGTTTTCACGTTTGTAACAAACAAATTCAAACTGTTGAACTTTAAAAACAATCTATTTACCGAAGGAGCGGATAAATCGAAATATGTGGACTAATTCGCCTGGTTCCGCCACTGAGGTGCCACTTACAAAGATGCTCAAACTGTATGGACTTGGAGCATGGGGAAGGAGTTTAACGTGCTGCGCCACAGTAGCGGAATCGGACAAACCGGTCCAGACAGTATCACTTATCAACATTTACCGCTGTGAAAAAAAAGGGTCTACAAAGTGCGAGAGTTCAAATTTTTCGGTCGCAAATGTCAAAACGGCATTTGTATTTTGATTAGAAGGGTAGAAGAGAAACTCAGTGTTGAACTACAAAGAAAAAATGTATACTTGCAGTATGGAGAATGAAGTGAGTGGAAAGTCTATTATTATTGTACACTCATTAACAACTAGTATGATTTTTTTGTTTGAAATTATTGATAAATTGCAATAAATGCAGATATTGACTTTGTAGGTAGGTATATACTTGGGAATTTCATAGTCAATTCATAATTTCTTTGCACATATCTGGGTTGGAAAACCTGGTGACATTAATGTATTTGAATGTATTTTTTCACATGGATATAAAAAAATTATTTTTTCCATACTAATAATTACAGTGATATAAAAAATATGGATGAAACACATTTTTATTGAAGTAATACTCAATACACATTCCAAATATTCTCTTCAGCCAAATTCTGTCAGTAAACAAGCAATGTGAAAGTGAATGCATGTGATAAAATTATTGATTAAAGAATTTTTGGAAGACAAGCTAAAATGTGAAAAATATTTGCTTCGGATGTGTGGCGTTGGTTATTTCGTGAGTAGAGATTCAGAAGCTTGTCGCGCAAAGTTTCCAGTTTGAATACAAAGCGACAAGCTTTTGAATCTGTAACTCACCACATAACCTACGTCACACACCCAAAACAATTTTTTTTAGTTTTTAGGGCATTTGAATAAAAGCTTGTCTTCAAAAAGTTTCTTCATTTATTATTTTATTTTGTTCTTTCTAGTACAATCTATACATTTTTGTTAAAGCATCGTTATTATGAGCCTTATTTTCCTATAAGTTCTGAGTTATCTAGGCCTTCGATGAGGAGACCATCTGAAGATTAACTCATCCGCCATCTTGGGGTTGCCATCTTCAATTCATGAATTCTAATTGAAAATCAATAATCTTCGAATAAATTCATAATCTTCGACTCCAAAAACCCCGACATACCAATTTTGAATCGAATCGGGCCATAATTAAAAACTCGTCCGCCATTTTGAATTTGTGGATTCTGATAGAAAATGCATAATCTCCGACCCCGAAAACCCCCACATACCAATTTTGAATATAATTGGGCCATAAACTCAGAGATCATCGGCCATCTTGGAGTCGCCATTTTGATTTTATGAATTTTGAAAAAAAAAACATAACATTCGACCCTGAAAACCCCTACATACCAATTTTGAATCGAATCGGACCATGAACCTAAATCTCGTCCGCCATCATGGAGCGCCATTTTGTTTTTTTCTATACGAAAAATTCCATTTCAGTTTCCTGAATTTTCTCAGTTCCCTCGGAGGAATGGGCAGGTCTAGACCTCAAAGGAAGCTAGTGGCGAAATCTGGGGAGTAAGAAGATTGACACCCCGGTGTCGAGTTAGAGAATCCTGAACCCAACCTAGATGACTACAACCTAGGAGTAGGCAGATTGAGTCCTCGGTTTGAAATCATTTTCTATCCCAAGTGACAACACCTGAGGAGTAGGCAGATTGAGACCTCAAGGGAAATTACATTCCTACCTCAGTGACTACAACCTGGGAGTAGGCAGATTGAGACCTCGCATGGAAATCACTTCCCTCTTTTACTCTTATCAATAACTTGTATTTATATATTTCTTCCACTTTTCTTGAAAATGGCTCCGAAATGGTAGCTGAAACGTCGAAATTACCAAATTTCTAGACGTGGGTTCAACCCGAACTTTCGAATTTCATAATAATCATGACCGCGGAAACCTATCCCAACATATATATATATATATATATATATATATATATATATATATATATATATATATATATATATATTATATATATTATTTATGAAAAACCAGTTGTATATATTAAAAGGAAAAAACCCACAAAAAGAATAATTACTTAATAGCTATCAGTTTCAAGAGATTGTTTTTACATATTTTGAAATTCTATTTCCTTTATTAAGCCTCTGTATAATATGAATAGATGAAAATATTCAAATACTATAATACAATCAATTTCATACACTGTCATAATGATTACAACCCATAATTATTCAAAAGACAACAAGAAAGGTCTAGATTTACTAAATCATCCTGATTAAAATGTGATAGACAAAATTATAAGCTTGAAACATACAGTATATGAAATTGTATGTAACTAAAAATAGCCCATAGGAGAACAACAAACTTCTTGATGACAATAGCCAATCAGGGAACAGTATGGTCAAATGTAAGATTGGAAATTGTGAGAAAATAAGAACGGAAAGGTGTCAGATACAATTATGATTGAATATTGTTAATAGTCTGTAAGAAAGGAAAAATAGATTCATTTATAAGTTTTGACAAATAACCCCAAACAGTGAAAATGTGAGAACCTAGTGCGCGAATTCAAAAATTCAAATCAAAAGGAAGAAGGAAAAATGGTATCCAAGTAACAGAAAAACAAAGCCACTAGAGAGATCGAAAATAATTTGAAAACGAAGACGACGTTTTATTTGGGAGAAAGAAAAATTCAATAATTTCAACATTATAAGCAGAAAATCAACATTACCTTATTTGTACACCATATACAAATATTCCAAAGCTGATTGCTGAATTTGTATGGTTCCTCCTTTTGGTATTGGAGTTCCTAAGAGCATTGGATTGAAAGGGAATCCAAATGCTGGTTGTGTATTGAACAGCGACAGTTCCAGCGTCAGGTATAAACTTTCCTAGTGCACATTACGAACTGAACAACTTCACTAATAACTCATATCCCATCAGAAGAACTTTATTTCATTTGATTTTGAACTATTAAAGAAATTTTCACGTTCAAGGCAAAAGTGAGGTTGTGTCTATTTATCCATGACCTGTTTCCCATGATTATCCATGATAATTTGTAGATTGACAATAGAATAAGTTATTCATCGTAGGTCAGGTTAATTTAAGTTTTCCTGAATGAAGGAAATACTTGTTTTTCGAAACTTTCTCGTTTTGTTTTCCACAATGATCAGCAATCATATTTATAAACACAGAAATTGACATCAAGACCAGAATAGTGGCTCTATTGCCTGAACCGGCTATCTGAGACGAGAGTCGTTCGTACCAACTGAGTTCAGTCGTGGTAAGAAAAATGATAACAATTGGCAGCAACGTGACGAGATAACAGTGACGTTGGCTAACAATTATTATTACATCACAGTATATTATACAGAGCGAAAATATTTATCTATCAATATTTCATAACAAAAAACTATTATCATAAAACTATTTTTTTAATTTTCGTGGGGCGAAATAATAACAAAATATTTTGTTAAATCATCATTATTTAACAATATTTATATATATATATATATATATATATATATATATATATATATTTATATAATATATATATATATATATATATATATATATATATATATATATTTTTATATAATATATATATATATTTTTATATACATATATATATATATATATATATATATATATATTGTTATGTTGTAAAATAATTGAACTTATAATTATCATTATTATTATTAGGTATTTTAGTTCTCGTCGTTAATGCTATGTTGTTTTGCAATTTTCTTTACCTTTCTCTATTATAGAATCTTGTACTATGCTCCAGTCGATGCATATGTATCAAGAGGGCAGTCCTGAAGTAGTTCTATTATCAAAATTATCTGACCATCATAATATCTAATGAAAATCCACAATTGAATCATGCCAGAATTCGAATTTATAGAAAACATTGAATTTAAGGTAAGATCAACTGATATATAAGTTTTCAACATCCTGTTTGACAATTCACATCAACAGGAAACCCACCAATGGGATATCGAGAGAGTTTGTGTGGGAAAAGTGATAATATATGAAAGATGTAATAGCAGAAATTGTAACAATATAATTTTATACCAATTTGTAAATAGTTTGTAACATTTAGAATTAGTTTTCATTCATAAAATCATTAGTAGTAATAAGAATAACGAATAAGTAGGTAGGAAGTGACATAAAATTCAAAAATCTGTGAGAAAATAAAAAATATGTGTGTTGCCATGAGAGAGGATAACAAGTTTGGAGGAGATTGAAAAAAGTTACAAAAAGGAAGCCACGTACAAAAATTTTAAAGAGATATTAATAGACAATTCAAGAAAAAACTGTTTAAAAGATTTTCGAACGAGAGAAATTTCTCAAAGGCACAACTGGGAGAAAAAAGTTATCAAAAATTTCCACTTACCTGGTATAGAAGAGAAATCTATGAAAGAACGTACGCAAGCTGCCATTGCAATTCCAAAAGTACGTCCGCCGGGCTGGAAACATCACAGGAAATGGAGCAACAAGGTATTCTAACCACAGAACTCACCAAAGTGCAACTTTTCGTATATTTATCCAATAACTTTGAGTGTCCGATCCACTGTTTACATTGTTTTGGCTAAACATTCATCAAAATTCCATGCTGAAGGACTGACTATAATTTCAAATATTCTTCCCATAATAATAATAAATTTATTCACCACAGAATTTTTCTTACAATAATGCATTCAATACAACAGCAATCCAACAAGGGTAAATAAATACCAAATCCCAAAATGGTAAACCTGCACATGGGTAATTTGAAAATGTTTATCATCTATGTGATCCTGCTACTGTTTGTACTCCAAAATATAAATAATAATAAAGGTAATAATATAATAAAATAAAAGTAAATAATAATAATTATGACTGTTGTTTCACACACAGACACAGACACAATTTCTATCACACACACAAACACACCCAGAAATCTAAGCTAAGGAATGAACAAGTTAGTGAGATGAGTTTTCATAATGAATGAATATCAAGGCATCAGAATGCGATTGATATTTCTAGTTATTTTTCATATCGAATTGTTTCTAAATTGTATATCTAGGTGTTTGCAGAATCCAGGTCTTGAGTTGAGACTTGAAAAGAGTGATGGAGTTTAAATTTTTGAGCAGAGGAGGTAAGTTATTGTATAGTCTAGGAGCAAGAAATGCGTGGCACCTTTGACCAATAGTTTTGGACGTTCTTGGGACTGAATCGTATTTTGAATCGTGTGTTATAAGGATGGCATTATTAATATTCATCATTGCATTGATATTTATCACTTATATTCATATTGCACCATTTCATATTATTGTTTCATTTTAGTATAAGGTATTTATCACAGAGTAGGGCAGTTTCAAGATTTTTGGCTGAATAAAAACAACCATTTGTTTATTCTCTGCAATCTGTGTTGTATCTAACCACACTTTTCTCCCTCTGAACAGCAATTCTTATCGAATCGTTAGTACCAAGTCGGTAATACAGATCACAGAACTGACTGTTTGGATGGAGCTGACTCATCTTCATAGGTGTACCTGACTGAGCTGGGATGGGATATAGAAGGGGAGAGGTTTGAAAAGAGAATGGTATGATAACATAGCCGAAGTTTTCATTTGAGTAGGAGATTTAAGCCGGTTCTGGGTCTCCCCCCACCACTATGACGTCACGTGTGACCTTGAATAGTTGCAGGTGTGCAGTGTGTGTGTGTTTGACCTTGAGATTTGACTTTGAGATTTGTCATTGAGTTTTGATATTGGGTTTGGTCGACTTTGAGATTCGACTTCAGTTTTGACCTTGAATATGACCTTGAGATTCATAACATTAAGTTTTGACTTTGAGATTTGACCTTGAGTTTTGATGTTGGATTTGTTTCGGCAACCAAAAGATTTGATCTCGATGTTTGTTTGACCTTGACTAATGTTGTGGTGTAGGCATACATATTCTGTGTAGTCATGACCTTCATGAATCCTTGCACTCTCCAAGCGAGGAGGGCATTCATCCTGTGAGAGAGCTAAGAGTGAACTGCGAGTATTGATGAGTGTGTTGATGCTCAAGTGCGTAATGACCTTCACAGTCCATCTACTGGAAATGGAGTGGGGATGTCTCTTATAAAATGTGTGGAGTCGTTGATGAGAAATCAGATGTTAGATAATATCATCAGAGTGAATACAGAGTACGAAGTTTCTCAATTCAGTGAGTGTATTTTTTATAAGGTGAAATAATCTTTATTTTTCATACAGTCTTACTATGTCTTTTCTTCCAAAAGTTGTAGATTTGAA
>JAFIRS010006517.1:0-36131 GCA_018342105.1 Gonioctena quinquepunctata
TATATATATATATATATATATATATATATATAAAATATATATATAGATAAAATATATATATATATATATATATATAATACCCGTGAATGACAAGTGTATAATGCCATTTCATAACGAATTGACGAATTACAGTGAAAAAAAAAATTTAAATGTTAATAGTTGAAGTATTTTGTAAGTATTTTGGAAGTAATCAAAAATCAAGTAGGTTGTAATTAGTAGATTTCAGCAACAAAAAATTGAAAAACTAACACTTTTTGACAAAAAATTAAACCGACGAAAAAATTAACTGAAACGCAAAAAATAAAATAAACCTCAGTCTAAATGATAATTGAGCTCCTAACCTAATGTGAGTAACTGATTTTGAGTCGGCGCCAAACGAACTAGCAATTGAATTAGTTAAAGCGTAAAATGATGGCAGCGAGATGCACGGCTGCATTTTGATTACTTCTTTCAAAGTAATATAATGATCTTCGATAATTGTTTGTCCGGCGCCGACTCAAAATTTCCTACTCACATTAGTTTAGGAGCTCAATTAACATTTAGACTAAGAAGGTTTATTTTATTTTTTGCTTTTCAGTAAATTTTTTCTTCGTCGGTTTAATTTTTTGTCAAAAAGTTTTTATCTAAATATTTCTCGTATTTAGTTTGTCAGTATCATGAAACGATTTTTTGAGTCATTACTCAATATCCGATACTTCATTCGTAGTGAAAGAATCAAGATACAGAAAGTGGGGTTAGTGATTTATATTTATTATATCACGATTGAATTGTTTCTCTTTTTGTAACGGATTATCCAATTTAGTTATATAATATGTGTGGACCGGAAATCCATTCAGTCGGTTGGTCAGTCGTTTGTTTATTTGTTCCTTCTTTCATCAATACATTGGTTGGGCCTTTCGTTATTTTCTCTAATCATTAAATCATTCGTTGATTCGTCCATTCATTACTGAATTCATTCATGATTTTATTCGTTCGTTCATTTATTCATTCATCCAAAAATTCATTAGTCCGTTTATTCATTGATACATCCATTTATATGCTTCTCGCAATAGGGAATTCAACACTTCTCTCTTTCTTACCTGCGATTCATTGTAGAAGATGTACTGCCAGTACCAGAATTTTTTGTCGACATGACCAGGAACGGTATGATGAGTTGGTGGGTAAGCAAAAAATCTTCCTCTTTTTTCTGGATCTCTCGAATCCCCGGCTTGAACATTGACAACCTCGAGACATATTCCCATTTCCACGTCTTCAGCTCCTTTATTGTCCTGTCTGCAGCGTTTATTCGGTATTGCTTCCTGCAATGTAAATTAATAATGAGGAAAACAATTGCGAACAAAAATAATGGCAGTCACAAAATTGCTAGCTCAATGTAGGGCGATGAACTTGGGATCGGTATTATCATATATTTTATGAATTGTGGAAAATATTGCTCAGAACTCAGTTTTATTATTATTTATTATTATATAGGTTGTTTTCATTGGTCACTTGACACATATTTAATTGAGTACTGAGTTGTGCCGATGACTTTATATGATACTCTGTATAGTGTGGACAAAATTTTATCTAATTTTTTCAATTAGGGAAACTGGTTGCCTATAGGTTGGACCATATTTACACAAACTTCTGAAAGAAATGATAAACACTTTATTGAATACTTGAATCTCAGTCTTCCTTATTTTAACAGTAGTTTATTTTGTACCATATCGCATACTATTTCTATATATATATATTTATATATATATATATATATATATATATATATATATATATATATATATATCTATCAATATAAACCAAGAAGTGAAAGGTGTAATAGAGGTGGTATCCCAAATTAAAGGTCTCAAAAAACTTGTCGAAGGGAATTTCCTACTCTATATAGAAAAACAAGTTCGAGTGGTGGAAGGATAATAAACTTTATATATATATATATATATATATATATATATATATATATATATATACAGTGCTTCTCAAAAGTCCCCTTTAACCTTCCCCCCTCTTATTTGTGGAACGATTATACATAAACAAGTGAAATTTGGAAACTGAATGTTAAAGGTTGTAAACTTCCCTACTAGTGATGATAGAAATCGTCAAAGATGACGTCACAAGGCCATTGTGACCAATAATTTAAAATGGAACCCTACGGCAAGCGACATCTCTTTCAAAAGGTATCGAAAAAACCTATTCATTGATACTAATTTTGTTTGTGTTTATGGCAGTTTTAATGGCTCATTAGTAAACATTAAAATTTAAATTCCATTCAGTATGATATTGAATACAGATTTTAGAATCAGTATCTACTTGAAGAAATTGCTCGAAGTGACCTTTGAACTCTTCTCGTACTTTTGCAAATGTGTCTGCGGAAACAGCCTCACATTCTGCAACAATACGTTGTTTTAAAACGTCAATATTGTCAGGTTCAGTGGCGTAAACCTTCGATTCAAGGTACCCCCACAGAAAAAAATCCAAAGGTGTGAGGTCCGGTGATCGAGCTGGCCATTACGTTGAACCTCGTCGTCCAATCCATCTACCACGATACTCCTCATCCAAATACCGTCTTACTGCACCGTAATAGTGTGGAGGAGCACCATCCTGTTGGAATGTTATTTTCAAATTGCCGAATTCATCTGGATTATCTTCCACAATTTCAAGGATTAACGGTTCTATTGCGTTTTGCAACAGCTCCAGATAAACCTCACCAGTTAAATTAGTATTTAAAAAAAGAGGCCCAACGATGTGGTTTCCCTGGATACCTACCCAAACATTCATCTTCGGGGGAAATTGGGTATGTGTTTCACGAAACAGGTGAGGATTTGCATCACTCCAATACCTCACATTCTGTGTATTTACATTTTCATTTAGATAGAAAGTACTTTCGTCACTAAAACAAATTGTTTTGACATAGTCTGGCTGTTGGTTAATTTTAGTTTCCATATTTTCACAAAATTCTAGTCTGCGGTCTGGGTCGTCGTCTGAGAGTTGATGAACCATTTGAATTTGTATGGATGAAATTTGTTTTTTTTTTCAACACCCTATGTACTGTACTTCGACTGACTTCACAGGTAGATGCAACGTGAGTTGTTGAAGAAGTAGGATTACTTCTGCCAGTATATCAATTTTTTTCTCATCAGAAATTTGTGGTCTGCCAGATCGTTCCGCATCATTAATACTACCCGTTGTTTCAAACATACGAAGAAGCTCCCTCGAATAAGTCCTCGAAACGGGGCGATCGGGAAACCTCTCATTAAAAATGCGTTCTGCTGCATGACTATTTTGTCCAGTTTCACCAAGAATTAGGATCGCTGCTACTTTATCACCTAAAGCACGTACCATTTCGCTTCTTGAAGCACTTAAACGTTCGGCTCATAACAGTTTAACAAATTATCAAAATGTACAAAAATATTAAAAGTACCGAAAGCTGCTAAAACAGTTAAATGTTCGATCAACAATACACAAATTATTAAATGTACAAAAACTTGGACAATTACAAAAACGTCGAATTAGAATTTGACAACTATCCAGAGGCGGAGCTTGAATTTGGAATTTTAGTAATAACTGATTTAATTCATCACAGCTTTGCGTTTTTCAAAAGCGAGTTGCCAAAACTTCCATAAACACAAACAAAATTAGTATCCTTGAATAGGTTTTTTCGATGCCTTTCAAAAGAGGTGTCGCTTGCCGTAGGGTTCCATTTGAAATTATTGTTCACAATGGCCTTGCGACGTCATCTTCGACGATTTCGTTATTTTTCATCACTAGTAGGGAAGTTTCCAACCTTTAACATTCAGTTTCCAAATTTCACTTGTTTATGTATAATCGTTCCAAAAGTAAGAGGGGGGGAGCGGACTTTTGAGAAGCACTGTATATATATATATATATATATATATATATATATATATAAGTTTATTATCCCTACACCACTCGAACTTGTTATTCTATAGAGTAGGAAATTACCTTCGACAAGTTCCTTGAGACCTTTAATTTGGGATACCACCTCTATTACACCTTACACTTCTACAAGGGATCACCTAACGTTCTGTACAAGAAAACATTTTCTCAAAATTTAAAAGTTGTGGTTCAGTTTCAACTGATTTTAGAAAACTACATTACCACCCGAAGAACACTGAGGAAGTGCAATCAAGTTATCGGACCATACTATTTCAAACAAAACTTAAACACTGAGCGATTCTTCAATTTTCTGAGAAATGAAGTCCTTTCAAAATATTGGAGATTTGTGGTTTCAGCTGGACGGCGCACCTATTCAGAATTTTGAAGCAGTTAGAAATATTATCGGTTAAACGATTAGAGGTAAAGTATTTGGTAATAATTAGGAATATCATTGAACTCTTCGTTCTATTGACTTAACCCCAAAGGATTTTCTCTGAAGCAGAAAGTATAGAAGCACAAGCCATTTAACGATATTGACAAAATGTAGAAAATCATGTGGGAATGTGTGTAAGATGTACACAGAAGAACCATGTTATTTATTGAGAGAGAAGAGAAGCATACAGATATGTAAAGCTTTGCTTGTCATTTGTTTTATTATATTTTTGCTTACAATCTGTATTTTGTTATTCGATAGGTTCTCATTTCCCTGAAGAAAAACACATTTTTATCGATATTTAGTTATTGAAAGTAAGTAGGATGATGAAGCAGTTTTGTCGAAGATTCAATATTTTAGTAAATGCAATTTTAATTTTATTCAAAGCTGTAATATATGTAAAGCTAATACAGCTCCAGCGTCAAGTGGTGATAAATTACAGGAAATAATAAAAATTTCCATTGATTTTCGAAAAATATTAAGAAAGGTACGAATTCTCATATCCTGTTTATGTTTAAATGTAAAAATAATCATCTGAAAACTTACAACAACGAATTTTCTCAGTGCTTCTTTACTGAGAACGTAACCGGCACCTCCACTCATATATCCTTGTTTGACGAATGGTTTGAATCTACTGCCATAATATATGGGTGTCTGTGGACTGGTGTTGAGCAACATATATCTCAGATTTTCCAGAATCACGTACCTGCAAAATACGGAAACAGTTTTAACAAATCACCTTAAACAAAATGAACTATTAAAAGATTAGGACTGAGGCAGAGACGGACCATCGTGTAGACTATTTCTAAAGCCCCTGCTAAAAAGGGCTACTCCAGTTTTCGAAGATGATGAAAAGCAATAATAACCAAAGTATTTTCAGACTATAGACGATGAATTTCAAATGAGGCTTTTCTTTCTACTAGATATTATTTTTTCAAATTGGATGTTGGAAAGGTTGCTAAAGTTGCGGGTTGCTTTGGTTTGGCAGAGCGAAGTGTGGTAATAGCATTATTCAATGATCCAGTACTGATCTCTAGGTCTTCTATGGAATTCATATAATTTCATTAAGTTTATCCGAAGTAAGTTCGTTCAAACGACATTCCACAGAAATAATATATCATGTCATACATATACAGTGCGGCTTTTTGTACCCACCCCCTGTTAACTTTTGAACGGTTCGACATAGAACAACGGGACTGAAATTATTTTGAATGATGATCAGCGATACTCCTTTTTGATTTGATTGCTTGATGGATGACGCGGGGAGGCACATCAACTTAAAATAGGGGGTCAAGTTGAATTATCTTTTCAACCATCTACATTTTTTTATTTTGTCAAATCTTTTTTTCACCATATGTATTTTAAATTTTGTTACACTTGACATTTCAAATGCATATTGTAAAAAAAAATTGACGAAACAGAAAAAAAAAAGATGGTTAAAAAGAAAATTTCATTATCTTTTCAACGATGTGCCACTTGATCCCCCATGCTTTTGAAGTTTTCAAGCTGATGTGTATCTCCGCGCCATCTATCGAGAAATCACAATGTCTTTCATTCCGAAAAGTAGTATCGGTGATATTCATTATACCACGGGACTAGTAGCACAGTGGTACGAGCGTTAGTACTCCAACCACTATTTGCATCCGACGCGGGTTCGATTCCCTAGAGTGGTTTCAGATCCCACTATAAAAGGTAAGGCCCCCGTGATCTTAACTCGTACAAGTTCTCATTAACTTCTGAGGGTTGGTCGGACAACTAAGGAAGCGGTTAAAATCAACTAAAAGAATATTTTTTTAGAATATTAATGATAACAATAAATTCAGGAAAACATATCATATTTGAAAATGCCTTTCTGGAACCACAATTATTGGATTTAGTAGCAAAGTAAATGTGACAGTTATGCAAGCTGAATTGATAAATTAAATATTTATTTTGTAGGAATAAACCACCCATATATGAAGCTGATACGCTTGCAGAAAAATATGGGCATCAAGTGCTTCGTCTTCCACTATATCACTGCATATTCAATCTAACCGAACACATTTGGGGATTAACAAAAAATGTTTATAGGGAAAATGTAGGTGCAGATGGCACTTCAGCTGAAAAATCACTGGCTAAAGGGAAGGAAGCTTCAGACAAAGCTACACCTGTATGGGCTGAAAGGGTTCGATATACTGCACAAAAAGTATAATTATACTGGGATAGATGAATTGGGTTTGATAGGGAAGATGTTCAGCCCTTTATAATAAATTTTGATTCCGATGATGTCTATGGGGACGATGATGATAATGGAAACAATGGAAATGAATTCAAATAAAATATTTTATTTGTCATTACTACTATTTGAAAAAATTTATGTAGAGTGCTACTCTGATTGTATTTCAACTGAGTAGGTTGTAGTTTAGGGTGAAGCCAGCAAAGAGTACGCACTTTTTATTAAATTTGTATTTCTAGAAAAATCAACTTTGATTAGACACTTTGTTTTTCTTACTTAATTCAAGGTTTGTTAGAACTGTTGCTTTTAGAATTTCCATTCAGAATTTAATGAAGTTTGCTATAGTAGTGTTATATTATGACGAGAAGAAGATCCTAATGAATCTTTGAAGAGCTACAGAGGACCATTGAAAACATATTGGATTCATAATTACATACATTTAATATTGAGCTTAACGAGAAATCACATGTTTCATTGTATTTTACGAGAAGTATAGTTCAGATTTCAATAAAAAAAAATGAGGAAAAATTATCTAAGAAACATTTCAGAGCTTCGAAAGAATGGTTTAAGAGAATGTGATAGTAGTACATTTTGTAAAATACATACCTACAATTACATGAAACCCACAAGGCGCAATGTCAAATGTATCCAATTACAAATGTCAATATCTTTTTAGTGTTTCTCTGTACTTCTTCTACGTTTTATATAGGGTTCCAACATAGTGGTCCCCATGGTGGAACTCTAATGAATGAGATGTAACCCAACTTATTTTGTATATAACGGAAAAAAAATCTTCATCATTTAACGTAGAAGACAATACTAATAGAAACTAGTAAAATATTGTTCTCGATATAGTTCTACTGATTTCAATACTCACTGTTCAATAGTAAAAATCATAGAAAATTCACTGTAATCTGCCATATTCTGACGTCATTTTCTTCTCAGCATGAGCAGACTATAATTCTCTTCATTGTTCGTCGTACATGAGAAATTAATAGAATGTTTGTTCTCTGTTTGTAGATATTCAACAATAACCTAAACTGATATTCGGCAAATAGAAGCAAACAAAAACGCATTCTGAAATTCAATCTCCCAAATAATCCAAATATATATAATATATCATATATATTATATATATATATATATATATATATATATATATATATATTGCATTTTTTTCCATCAAAACCGATAGTGAATAGAGTTACTGAATGCTAGTGAGGAATCGGTGATAACATTTCTAACTCGAACAAAGTTATATTTTGTAGGTTGATGGCGTAGTCGGTGTAGATTGTATCGTTTCTGAACAAATTTTGTGAATTTATACAACTCAAGTCATTCTTTACGTCATGAGTACACTATGATATGATTATCACAAATGGTGAAAATGAAAGAACAATTTTGTGTACAGTTCAGGGACAATGGATGTTTTTTAGCAGCATACAAAGAATATGCAATGTCTTGTTGCAGTTGATTGAGTCGCTCTAGATCACCGATCGAAAATACTCAAGTTGAAATGAATAACGGTGTCATTAGTCCATTGCGGTGTCTCAGAGTAGTTGAGGTCATAGTGTTTTAGTTGGGGATTACCTACTATATAATTTTTTGCATGTTGTGGTATATCACGCTATATATCTAAAACAATAATCTCTTGATCTATATATCTTTCACAGGGTGTAAGGCATTTATGGAATTGATTTCTGATGAACTTCTCTTTCTTTCTCACTTGTGTGTCCTGTATATTTATTTCCATAATCTCCTTTTTTAAACACTATATCTTTATTTTTACTTGTTTCAGCTACGAGCACCTGTCTATGTATATTATCTTCCATTTATATTTCCAACATCTTCAATTGTTTCTGTTATGGGTTTTATTTTTAGGTTTTGTTTTATTGTTGTATTTTTGATCTCATCTATTTTTATTTTATTCTTCATTTCTTTCAGAAATCACATTTCTATAGTCTGTCATTCTGCTTTTCTGATCTTCTGTCATTGTCAATGTTTCAGATTTATATATTAGTATTACTACTTTCTTGAATATTATACTCTGCCATATTTTGGTATCTCCTGCTTCCCCAAAAATGCATTTTAAATACTGATGAATGATGCTCAAACACAAACCAGTTATGTTCTTATGACAGAAAACTTTTTTGTGAAAAGAAAATTGAAGACCATTAAGTAAGCAGAAATTAAAACGTAAAATAAAGAGAATTGAGTCTATGGAACACTCAATTGTATCATTGAAAAAGAAAAATTATTGTAAAAACAACAAAAATTTTGCTGTTGTGATGGAGAATTATTTCAAAGGTACACCTGTTTATTATTCATAATCATATAAAACTGATAACTTCTATTTTTCTAGGATTTCCCTTGGTGTTTTTGATAAATCAATATAAAAATGAAAATGTAGCCAAAGGACGTATACAAAATAATACAGTTTGCAGAAAAACTCTCCGAATACTTCAGTCTGGGCCATTGCAGAACGAAAATATAAAGAGTATTACGCAATGCAGCAAAACAAAGTTTTTTTTTAAATGTGCAAGCTTTTCAATCTTCTCATCCAGTAGCAGAATAATTTATTTCTGAAGACACACATGGAATTCTGTTGATAAAAGGCATTGTAAACCGATTCATCAAAAGACGATTACCATATCACGCCAAACTTTGTAATGAAGACATTCAAAAAACCAAACCAAATCGGGTCTGAGAAATTAACAAAATTGATACTGTTCAATAATCAATATTGTTATTTTGTGATTGGGAGTTCTCCATTAAATGGATATTCAATGTGAATGTTTAATTTCTTCAACCTACGATCCATTTCTCCTCTTCTTAACAGACTTAAAAAAGAGGAGGTTCACAATTCCTCGGAATATATTTTTTAAGTATGTTCAGCGATAATTCTTTATATACCACTTTGTCCTGAATCAAATATTCCTTTTTGGTTTGAAAGGGTGGTGGTTCCAAATAAATTTGGTCAAGATCTGATAATGAGATTGTTTTTGTCGGTTTTTATATTTACTTGTGGAAACATAATTTAGACTGTCTGATGGTAGTGTGGCCTCTGGAAAAGGGCCCGTATGTGATTTCAAATCGATCACGTTGATGATATTATGTAATAAACTGTAAACTTATTATTTATTTTGCACCTTTCAAATAAATATATCTGCAAAGAATCATCAAACTTTGAAATATTACGTTATGAAGTGGTAGCCATATGTTGTCGCGATATACAGAGTGGGCCTTGGTGTTTTTGATAAATCAATATAAAAATGAAAATGTAGCCAAAGGACGTATACAAAATAATACAGTTTGCAGAAAAACTCTCCGAATACTTCAGTCTGGGCCATTGCAGAACGAAAATATAAAGAGTATTACGCAATGCAGCAAAACAAAGTTTTTTTTTTAAATGTGCAAGCTTTTCAATCTTCTCATCCAGTAGCAGAATAATTTATTTCTGAAGACACACATGGAATTCTGTTGATAAAAGGCATTGTAAACCGATTCATCAAAAGACGATTACCATATCACGCCAAACTTTGTAATGAAGACATTCAAAAAACCAAACCAAATCGGGTCTGAGAAATTAACAAAATTGATACTGTTCAATAATCAATATTGTTATTTTGTGATTGGGAGTTCTCCATTAAATGGATATTCAATGTGAATGTTTAATTTCTTCAACCTACGATCCATTTCTCCTCTTCTTAACAGACTTAAAAAAGAGGAGGTTCACAATTCCTCGGAATATATTTTTTAAGTATGTTCAGCGATAATTCTTTATATACCACTTTGTCCTGAATCAAATATTCCTTTTTGGTTTGAAAGGGTGGTGGTTCCAAATAAATTTGGTCAAGATCTGATAATGAGATTGTTTTTGTCGGTTTTTATATTTACTTGTGGAAACATAATTTAGACTGTCTGATGGTAGTGTGGCCTCGGAAAAGGGCCCATGTATTTCAAATCGATCACGTTGATGATATTATGTAATAAACTGTAAACTTATTATTTATTTTGCACCTTTCAAATAAATATATCTGCAAAGAATCATCAAACTTTGAAATATTACGTTATGAAGTGGTAGCCATATGTTGTCGCGATATACAGAGTGGGCCACTGAAAACGAAACAGCGGCTCTGTAGGTCGGCAGAACCGAATTACGTAAAAACGCTCGGACACATCAACTACATTTCCGAGGGGGACATCGTTCGCGATAAAATTCACCCGAAATACATTCCATCCCTCGGAGCTGTGACCGCCACCCCTAAAATTTTAAAAGACAACATATGGCAAGTGATACCTCATTCAAAAGGTATTTTCCTTCTCAATATCAAACAACAAAAAAACATTAATTCTATTGATTCGTTTTCGAGATATAGGAACTTGAAGTTGGGAAATAACTTTTTATTCACTCAATCAATAAAAATAACATCTAACAATGCAACTATTTAAAGATAATTATCATTGTCAAGGAATTAAATGATCTAACTGTTTACCAACAAATAACATGTAATTCCGTTTCAAATTTTCATTTCATTCCCATTTACTTGATCGAATTTTTTTTAAGGTTCTGAAGAATTGATAAAAAGACGTTTACTCGAATTCGACTCATATGCGAATACAACAAAAACATGTATGAGATAAATTTTTTCGCCAAATCGCAATTGTGGACGTCTATCACTGTCAAACTGATCTTTGATTGAACGACATTAGAGTGAATCACTTGACTGAAGCTGCAGAATATCTTTCGGCAATAATGGTGTATACGATCCTGGAAAGAGTGGAAATAATAACAATTTTTTTTAAGAATGTTGAGTGCGGTAACCGTACAGCTAATTTGTTCAATGAAACGCATTCAGATGAACTTGTTGCTAGATAATACGTTCTAGAATTAGTACAAAAATTTCGTCAAACTGGATCAGTAGCCAACAAGAAACGAGACCCAGAACGTGAATTTCCATTGAGAAATGGAGCTGTTGAAGTTGCACTTTTAGGACAAGTTCATGCAGACCCAACATTGAGCACAAGGAAATTGGCTAGTGTTACCAATATCAGTAGAACCAGTATCCGCCGAATCCTGAAACATCATAAATTCCACCCCTACAGAATACATTTGGTACACCAATTGAATGAAGATGATTTTGATAGGCGACAGGAATTTTGTGGAATTATGACTACGAGAATAGATGCTGATGATAATTTCCTTTTCAACAACTGCTTTTCTGATGAGTCTACATTATTTTTGAATTCGACTGTGAATCGTCATAATTGTCGTTATTGGTCAGATGGTCACATGTTTTCCACGTTGTCCATACTCAAACTCCCCAAAAACTCAATGTCCTGGCCGGTATTTTTGGGGACCGTTTGATTGGACCAGTATTTCTCGACGGTAACCTGACAGGAGAAACTTATTTGGAATTATTGAATGAATTTGTTTATCCACAATTAGTAGACATCATTGAAAATGACGATCGTTACCATGAAGACCACTTGATATTTCAACAAGACGGGGCACCTCCACATTATGCACAGCCTGTTAGGGCGTTTTTGGATATAATGTTTCCTGGAAGTTGGATAGGAAGAAGAGGCTCTATAGAGTGGCCAGCCAGATCTCCAGATTTTACCCAACTCGACTTTTTCCTGTGGGGTCACTTGGAAAACAAAATCTTTGATACCGAACCAGAATCTCTGGAAGATTTACGGAGGAGAATTTTTGAAGAATGCCGTCGAATAACGCCGGAAATGCTACGAAATGTGAGGTCTCCTTTTGAACAGAACTTGTACTTTTGTATGGAAATGGGTGGTAGACAGTTTGAACATTTAGTTCATTGACAATGACAGTTGCTTTATCAGATATTGTTTTTATTGATTGAGTGAATAAAAAGTGATTTCCCAACTTCACGTTCACGTTCACGTTCGAAAACGAATCGATAGAATTGATTTGTTTTTGTTGTTTGATACCAAGAAGAAAAATACCTTCCAAATGAGGTATCACTTGCCATATGTTGCCCTTTAAAAATGTAGGGGTGGCGGTCACAGCTCCGAGGGATGGAATGTATTTCGGGTGAATTTCATCGCGACCGATGTCCCCCTCGAAAATGTGGTTAACGTGTCCGAGCGTTTTTATAATTCGGTTTTATCGAACTACAGAGCTGCTGTTCCGTATTCAATGGCCCACTCTGTATATATATGTATATATTTAATCCTTGGAGTTTGGAATTTTTCATCATACAGAAAAACTTTGTGAAGAAGTATTTGTCGAATGGTCAAAGATAATTCTTATAAACTTACTCTGGATATCATTGAAATTGAAGTCATTTTCGTATATCAAATTCTGATTTCATTCTTTGTAAAATATAGTCCTGACTGATCAAGACCAGAACAACTTTCGTTTTCTTTATATAGAGCAAAGATCAATTTTTGTCCAAATCAAAATTTAATCTTGAATCTTCAATTTCAGTATTGAATGGTAATGACAAATCTCAGCACAAGCTGATTTGTATGTTCAAATAATTTTAAGACACCATCTCTTAATGAGATTATACTCAACTGTAACAACCGTGTGTTGGAGATTGTACTGAGAAATTCCAAGTTTCAAAAAGTTGAATTTTTAGTAAAAAACAAATTCTTACAAACAATTTTGTTTTTCATGTGGTATTGCTGAGAACAATTATTCCATGGGCAAGAAGCTGATGCTTGTATGTTCCACCTGATGGGTCGCCCAGCAGCTATAGGTACCCCACTGATCGCGAGCCACACGACTACGTGAAGTCTAGCTACGAGCTACACAATTCAATCAGAGGTAGATCGTCGTCGATAAAACCGACAGGTTCAGCAATACTATTCAGAATTGTAATATTTGCTATACTGCAAAAAGCTCATGTACATTTTGTAAATAGACTAATATAAGTTTGGTATTTGTTTTATTGTTGTAGTTATTTACAGAAGGAAACATTATTTGATTTGCAATTATTATTGAGTAGGAAATTTGAATTTTTTTCCTAATTAAACAAAAAATTCTGGCGTCCATTCAAATTTACAATTCCTTAAACCTTTGCTTGAAACATAAATAAATTTGAAACTAGCTCTCCTGTTACCCCTTTTTGTCTTTACCCCTTTATCCCGTTTTCCCGTTATCGCCTCATCCTGTCATCCCGTTATCCAGTTTTTTCGTTATCCCGTTATTCCCGTTATCCCGTTACCCCTTTATCGCGTTATCCCGTTATCCCGTTTTCTAGTTATCCCATTTGTCCTTCATCCCGTTATCCCGTTTTCCCCTTATACCCTTATCCTGTCATCCCGTTATCCCGTTTTCCTGTTTTGTTAGCCCGTTTATTCCCGTTATCCCGTTATCCCGTTTTCCTGTTATCCCGTTTTTCATTTATTCCGTTATTCCATTTTCCTGTTATTCCCTCATCCCGTTATTCCTGTTATCCCGTTATCCCGTTTTCCTGTTATTCCGTTTTCCTGTTTGAAAAAAAATAAAAAATAGGGGTTGATCGTAGAAGGGTGAAAATTAAGAGTAATAGAAGTCATGATAACATAAAAATAAAAATCTTGCCAAAAAGATAGGGGTTGATCGTAGAAGGGTGGAAATTTAGGGTTGTATGTATTTTTGAATGCCGTATCATTAAAAACAAAAAATTTCGCTAGAAAAAAAAATTAAGGGATGGACTACCCTTAACATTCAGGGGAATGATTCGTGAATCTAAACCATTAAATCTTAATTTTTTTCATACTTTCGACACCCGGTATCTCAGAGGGGATGCATTTTACGACATATCTTGGTAGCAACTTTTCACCTCGAAATGAGGTGAGGAATCTGTAGTCGGAGTTTGTCGGTCTTATTCTGACTCATCCGGTAGAGACTGGAAGATTAAAACAAATGACAAACCATCGCAAAGTGACTTTTCTTAAAATCCACAACGTTTGAAAACTATTTGAAATGTTATAAATTTTACACAACCGCACGGAAAAAATGTTGTATTGTATAGCACGTCACTTAGACGATATTGTATAGCACGTCACTTAGACGATAGGTCCGTTTTTCTATTTTTCAGGTATTCTTTTGGGTTTTCCCGATTTTTTTTTGTTTTTAAACCACCCCTGTATTAGAGAAAACGGAACAAAAAAGAAATTATTCAAATTGGTCAAGCCGTTTTTGAGTTTAAGCGAGACTAACGAACAGCAATTGATTTTTATATATATAGAGAAGATTATGTGGGTAGAGATAGAACTTTAGCTGAAAAATCACTGGCTAAATGGAGTTCTAAGTACAGCTACATCTGAAGTATGGCTTGAAACCTTTTGATATACCTAACAAAAAACTAATTCATACTGGGATAGAAGAGGTGGAAATATTTTCAGCCCCATATTATCAATTTGGGTTATGGTTATGAAGATAATGACGATGATTTGTAATTCAAATGAATGAAGTTGAATAAAATCTCACTAACAACATAAGTATGAAAAGGGGTCCAATTTTGGTACAAACGACGTTCGGGGTAGTCGGCGTCGCCGAGAAATGAGATGAAATTTGAACGGGTGCCAAGTTCCTTGGCAGATCCTTGAATCATAACTATAGGAATGTACAACGTTCTTCAATCGATTCAAGAGATAAAAACTTGTTCTGTGATATTGAGTTTATAACTTGGAGAGTTTTAGTAGTCAATAAATTACGTTTTACGTCTTAGTAATGGAGCCATAAAAAATGCAAACCTACATCTTGAAATCCATTTTTGATGACATTTGTTATTACCCATAAATTATCCAGAGAATTCGAAGAAATGGCCGCCATTATTTTGACTACCAACTTAAAACTCAAGTATTCAACAGCACATACGATTACGAAAGCGACTTATTATTCGATGTTTTTTTTTCAGCATTTTATGACCTCCAGACTTATTAAAATAATAAGTGCGGTTTTAATATTGTTATAATCACGAGTGGAGAATAATACCACGAGGTCGTAGACCGAATAGTGATTACAATAGTGTAATTTTATGCTCTCGCGCATTTATGATTACAATATTTTATCTAGGATTTTTTAAATAGCAAAAATAATATATTTATAGACATTTTGAGTATTTGGTCGAAGTAATACCTTAATAAGGAAAACATTATCAAGGAACTACAAAACGAAACGTGGCAAAATATTTATATCGATACAGACCATCACCCAAAAATTCACAAGTAGATTTTCTGATCTAACAAATGAAAAAATACCAGTCAGCAGAAATCAAATAAAACGAAAGGACTGGATCACGGACGGATTGAAAAAGTCAATTGAAATAAAAAATGAGCTACACAAAAAGATGCGTGATCACCCTGAAAACGATAACCTAAAAACTCGTGATATATATCGGAATAAACTGAATGAAATGATTGAAAAAGCGAAAATAACATTTTCATAAAACGAAATAGAAAAACACAAAAATGATCCTAACAAACTCTGGGAATCATTGAAGAACATTGAACAAAAAAACAAATCAAACGAAATCAAGCAGTTAAAATCAATGGATGGCAACCTTATCTCGGACTACCGCTACATAGCTAAACAATTAGTTCAATATTTTACCGAACTAGGGTGCAATCATGCAAACGCAATCAATAAAAATGAAAATACTAAATTTCGCGAGGGGAAACTTTGCAACTCATTCTATTCAGGAGAGTGTAGTGAAACAGATATCAAGGAAATAGTTCTCAACCTCAAAACCAAGAAAGCACCAGGAATTGATGATATAAAATCAGAAACTCCAATCAAGTTCGTAGATTATATAGTGGAACCACTTACCTACATCATCAATATATCAATCAAGAGCGGCATCTTTCCAGACACGTTCAAAAAACAATAATAAAGCCCTTGTATAGGGTGTTTCTCAAGTTCGTGTAGAAAATTCAGGAGCATGTTGCTGACGTCAAAATAAGAAGAAAAGTTTCTTTTAACATATGTCCGCAAGTTATTCGTTTGTAAGATGCAAAGTGTCAAAGCTGAATTCTTATTTCTATTTTTTGTCAATACATTCCAAAATAATTGTGATATTCGAGTGAAGTGTGGTATCTGGGAGTATTTTCCAATGACAAAATAAAATTTGATGCTAGTTTGTCTCTTTCGTGGGGGTGGCGCCACTTATATGTCTTTTCAGTCATTTCAAATGTCATAACTTTTTTGTACGTACCTGTATCACGTTTTCTAGTGGAAAGATCAATTTTTCTAACATTTTTGTGTAAAAAATTAATTTTTGGTAGAGATTTGAAATAATCGATGCATTTGAATAATTTCCGTTGGGCTCGTAAGTCGCCTCTAAGTAGTGAATATCGGAAAAAATACGCCAAAGCATTTGTCTCCTTTCATTCAATAATCTTCTACATTTTTGTTTTTTGTTACATAGTTTTTTTGGACTCTTTTCCAATTTAAATAAATAACATTCGGGTGAGTACTTGTCATGTCATTTCAATCCGTTCTTGTGACAGTAAAGTTGTTTTCTGTATTTGTGTTCGAATCTTTTTCAAATGGCAGCATACACGGATAGCGAAATGGCTCATATGATCTACGTATACGGTCTTGCCGATGGCAATTGCTACGAGGCTAGACGTATTTATACGAGCGCCGAATCAACAGACATTCAGAAACCTTTTTCAGCAGCTTATGGAGTCTGGATCCTTCAAAAAAGCTCCAGTAGCAGGCAGACCGTTGACTACTACGACACCAGAAGTTGATGAAGTTGTTCTTCAGGCAATCGAAGAAGATCCACAGACAAGCACGAGAAAAATTCGCAAAATCTGAACGTACATCACAAATTAGATTGGTTAATTCTTAAACAAAATCAGTTGTATCCTTATCACATACAGCGTGTCCAAGCATTGTTGCACCGAGATTTCCTTTCCCGTGTAACATTTTGCCAATGGATACTGCAGAAAATTGCACAAAACCCTCAATTTACTGCATAGATATTATTCACTGGCGAGGCACATTTTTCAAAAAACGCCATAATGAACTTCTATAATGATCATGTGTGGTGTGACAAAAACCCTCACGCAATAGTTCAGTCCCGGTTTCAACACCAGTTTTCATTGAATGTGTGGATTGGTATTGTTGGGGATTATTTGATTGGTCCCCACTTTTTCCAGAGACTCTTATCATGATTTCCTTGAGAATATTTTGCCTGCTTTACTTGAAGACATTCCACTTTTACTGAGACAAAGAATATGGTTTATGCATGATGGAGCGCCAGCGCATTTTACTTTAATTGTTCGTGAATTTTTTAATCAGCGATTAGAAACAGATGGATTGGTCGAGGCGCTGAAGTTCCAAATCAATTCTGGCCTTCGAGGTCCCCGGATTTAAATCCAATAGAAACCAAAGAACAACTTCGTCAAATAATCGTTGCTGGATGTGACGCTATCCGAAATACACCAGGTATGATGGAATGTGTACGTGGGTCTATGAGACGACGAGCAGACGCATGCATAATGGTGCAAGGTGGACATTTTCAACAATTACTTTAATTTTTAATCTGAACTAACTGTTTCAGTATTAAATTGGTCTTAATTACTGGTATTATAATTAGTATTGAATTGTTAACACCCTATTTCTATTTTGAATTAAAATTGAAAAAAAAATCTTTAACTAAATTAATTTTGAATTTGAAAATCTTGTCATTCAAAATCACTTGCATCGATTATTTCAAATCACAATAACTCGAAAACAGTTGCTCGCAGCGACCTCTACCAATTACATATTTTTTACACAAAAATATTAGATCAATCTATTTTTCCAGTAGAAAACGTAATACAGACACATACAAAAACATTATGACATTTCAAATGACTGAAAAGACATGTAGGTGGCGCCACCCCCACGAAAGAAACAAACAAATTTGATTTTGTCATTGCAAAATACTCCCAGATACCAAACTTCACTATTTTGAAATGTATTCACAAAAAATAAAAATAAGAATTCAACTCTTACTCCCTGCATCACAGAAACGAATAACCTGCGGACATATGTTTTTAGGAACTTTTCTTCTTACTTTGAAGTCAGCAACATGCTCCTAAATTCTCTACACGTACTTGAGAAACACCCTGTATAAATCAGGAGACAAAATCAACTACAGACCCATTTCACTCATTTGCCATGTAGCAAAAATATTTGAAAGAATACTCAAGTTGAGTATACAGAAGTTTCTGGAGAAATATGAAATTATTTCAAGTAATCAATATGGATTCCGCAATGCCAAATCAATACAAGATGCGATGATTCACCTATTGAAAGATGTTAACAAAGCAATGGATATAGGAGAAAAATCTCTATGTGTATTCGTTGACCTGGCATTTGACACGGTATGTCACCATTAATTACTTGAAGTATTAGAAAATATAGGGTTTAGAGAAAAAACGCTGGATCTGATGACTATCTACTTATCAGGCAGGAAACAACGAGTTCAAATAAATAATACATATAGTAGAGATCAAATAGTTGAACATGGAGTGCCCAAGAAACGGTCCTTGGACCAATCTTATTCAATATATGTTCATTCTGAAAATGTAAAGCTGACATCATCAGCTTTGCCGACGACACAGCCTTCATTTACCACGATGAAAACTGTAACGACCTGAAAGACACAGCCGAAAAAGACCTCTCCACTTTAGTAAATTGATTCAACAGCAGATTACTAACAATAAATTCCTTCACAACTCACTTCATCCCATTCACGATCTACAATAACAACATGCCCCCATAAGAAAGACTCAGAGTTAGTATTGATAAAAACAATATAGAAATAGAAATAAGAGAGAATATCAAATATCTTGGTCTAGTAATCGATCGGAATCTTAGGTGGAATAAATATGCGGAATACGTTACTAAGAAATTGAGATATATCATAACAAAATTCAAATTATTCCAAAATCTTTTCAGCTTAACTCAACTGAGAACCCTTTGGTCCAAACCCATATAAACTAGGCAATCTTAGTATGGGGAGGCATTACTAACAATTACCTGACGAACCTAGAAGTTACACACAAATGGCTAATAAGAATAATACACAAGAGAACCTTCAGATATCTCACGGAAAATCTCATTGCAGAAAAGCTACTCACGTGTCATCTATATTTCTTGAACCTCGCTTCTTACCACCACAAACATAAAAATGAACTCCAACCAATTGACCACCAATATAATACAAGACTAAAACACCAAACAACTAGAATACCAAAAGTTGAAACAACCAAAAATCAAAGATTCCTTACTTACCTCGATCCGATAATCTATAAAGAAATTCCAAATGAAATAAGAGCGCTACCAACTACATACATATTGAAAAAAAACTGAACAAATGGCTCTTTCAAATATCGGGGACAATAATTCTCCAAATATTCCAAAGAAAAGTCTAAAAATAAATATATATGCATGTATATATTTATTAATATGATTGATATGATTAATTACCAAGTTTATTGGAAATAGTGCCACTTGCTGTTGTGCCATTTGCGGTCAGAACAATTGAAAATTGCGGTCATTCTATATTATTAAAAGAAAATAATGTTAAAAAATAAGAATAATCCCAGCGACAAAAGTGGCATCTATAAACTCATCTGCAATAACTGTAATACCTCTTATATCGGAAAAACTATCAGAAAAATTTCTACTAGAATTGAAGAACACATAAACAGGCCTTCTGCTCCTAGTTTTGGAGCTCATTTAAAAGATCGTAGCTTCGATTTTTCCAATGGTTTCAAAATATTACATAATGTCAACAACAATAACCTCAAATTAGATCTGTTGGAAGATCTAGAAATATTAAGAGAAATTTCTAGGAATAAAGATTGTGTCAACACTCAAATTCACTTGAATCAGAGCATTTTTAATCCCATTATCATATCATTATAAAATTAATAACATAATTGTTCCTTCTCTGGTATTATTTTCCCTTTGAATTACATTCCTACTTCTTTGGTTATTTTCAAATTTGGCGCGTTTCGTTTCTCATTTGACATATCCCCCTTCTGGTTTCATTGTATGGTCAGAAATTTTGCTGCTCATGATTTGTTGTTTGTTCCATTTCAGAATAGTTTACACATTATATAGTTATCATATATGATAATGTTTCACAAAATTCAGTTCTTCTATAAGCTTTACTTTCTGTAAAATTGGGTGGAATTTATTATCACATGTCCCTTAGATCATCAGAGAACATCCATTTTTTTTCTCCATTCAATTATATTCCTTTCACTTTTCAGAATTCTCCTGATGATCGAAAACGTTAGAGAATAGCTTGTGATTTTTATTTTCATGCACTATAGCCCAAAGGCTTCCCCGCCTCAACCAATAAATATACGTATTTTATATTCGATATTTATTGAAACCAAATCTAAAAGTGCATACAACTCCCCCCCCACCCTTTCCATAAATGTTAGGAGTGACTCCACTTGAGATCAAAGAAAATTTGATAATTTCTAATAGGTTTATTTAAAATACACATTAATTTTATTCAGATTTTATTATTCAAGTTATAATATTTTACCTACATATCTAATTATTTATTCAAGTTTTTGAATATAAGCTATGGATTTTAGATTTGTTTGAATCTCTTGTGACATTGTAATTTTCCAGGATATTTGTAATTCGTTGATCTAATGCACATTTTCTCTTCTTGAAATTGCCGATTTATAAAATTATTGTCTTGACCGCAAGTGAGATCACCCCTGATATTATTTGTATTTTATCATATTGATTGACCGCAAGTGGTATGAAAATTGTTCCGACCGCAAATGGAAAACACCGTTTATTGAATTAACCCACCATTAATTCACTAGAGTTCACTCATTCATTCCTGTAATAGTAACCATAACAGTATAGCTCTAGGTATGTTTTATTAGGTTTAATTGTATCTTAGTTTTTAGGTACATTATATTTAAATTACATTATATTTCAGATACATTAAAGTTATTATTTTAGGAACACATATTACCCCTATGCACAAGGTTTCAACTGTTGAGGGTTTTTCCTACTTTATTTGCTGTACCCCAAATTATTTGTTTTGATCTAATATTTTGTATAAGTTGATGATGGCAAATTCATTTATTATTATTATATGTGAATTGCTCTGTTGCCATGCCGAAAAGTGTAAATTGTTTCATTACATAAACTGAATTGGGTTTTGAATCCATTATGAGTGATGTAACGCACATCAGTAGGGTGCTGGATGAATCTTATTAAGTAACCGAAACAACCCAAATTGGGGGATCGAATAAGCTCCTTGATGATTGCAGATGAATGATCGATCGGACATGAATAACCGTGTCTTCAGATCCGAAGAAATGATAATTCAAGTTTTGTTCGATATAAAACCCGATGAGTTCTCCAGACAAACTTTTCCAAAAGTATTCATCTTTTCAAGATCCTGATTTATATATAAAAAATACACAACTTAATCTCTCAGATATACCATACCCAGCGAGCACAAAAACATCTCAGAGATGCTGAAAGTACAAGATTTTGAGACATTTGACACCGTGATGTTCTGTTTTTACATGGATAGAACTTTTATAGGACAGTCAATGTCACTGGGATGTCACAAAAAGATTGTCCAAAGTTTTTTTGATAACCTTTTCATAGACACAACAGAACATTCATAAAACGTTTTGGGCGCATTAAATCGCTGTGAATAAAACATTTATAGAGATCACTTTCGCCTGTTGTTATTCATTTGGATATTTGCAGGTTACATTCTATTTGAAATGGAGTTTTTTTTTCAATTTTCATGCCACCAGGAATGCATCCCTCTTTTAGGATGTATATCATGTAATAAAGTTTTTTATAACTTCCAAGGGTTCTATATTTCTCAGGGTACTGAAATCAAGATTTCATCTCATGAAACAGATTCGATGTGAAATATACTAACCACCAAGTATGAAGATAATTGCAATATTTTCTTATATATAATTTTATCTCTAGGATGGAAGATTCAGTTGAAAATATTTATTTTCACAGGGATTCTTCGGTTTTATCACAATTCAAGAGTCAATATATTTCAGGTCATATAAGTTTGTTGGAAACCATGAGTTTTTTTTCATTTTCCAACTCCCCATAATCTGAAAACTAACGAAGTTCCTAATGAAAAATTATAAAGAAAACAGGTATTTTTTTTCAAGAATCTTCAATAATACAGTTTGACAATGTCATTAAAGATTCGAACACCCTATCAAAAATACATATTGTATGCTTTTGAGGTTATAATATGTTGCTGGACTATGCTAATACATTTAATGCATGTAATACTTATTTAGTGATATTAAAAATGTCTATTATATAATTGCTAATGTTCACTATACTTCAAACACTCATCACTTATTTCCACGTTTTTCTAAGTTAAAATTAAAAAAAAAACCAACGCCGCGAACTCCAAAACAACGCAGAAAGAGGAGGGTAGATTCAGAATGCCCTGAATACTGAATGCAGTGTTCCACATGTTGTGCGTGCAAGGTTTATCAGGTGTACCACACTGAATGGCCAAATTTTAACAATGTAACATGGCGGGAATTTTAAAATGAAAGCAGAAAATGAGTGGATAGGTCATATGGATATTGGTTTTTATTGTAATGAATAATATTGGTTCATTTGCTTATGAAGGTATGAGAATGATGTTTCTGTCCTGTGTAAAATAGGAGGTATTGGTATTAAAATTAAGGAATATATAATGAAATAAATAGTTGGAAGTGAAGGGTCGAAAAAATATAAATATTCTAATGTGAAATGAAACAGGATATATAAAAGACTCAACTGACTAACAGAAGTATCAACGCACATCCCAAACTCCTGGGGCTAGGACCGTGAAAATTTGCATTTGGGTTTTTTTGACACCGTAGGTGAGCATTAAGGAAGGATTTTTTAAAATGTATTCTCTAAGGTGGTGAAAAAGGGGATGAAACCTTGTATGGAAATCCGTCCTTTTTGAATCATTAAATCTGACAAACTGTCAAATTAATGTTCGAAGCTAGATGTAGGTAATCACATGAAGAAAACCAGGAAAAATACAAATTCTACGCGGACGAAGTCACGGGCACCAGCTAGTAAATGTATATTCAATATATGGGATGAACTTCTCAAGGCGAACTATGTAATGTCTAGAAAGAACATCTACACGTTAACATTTTTTTGACTTCGCCAATACCTCTCATTAGTCATACAAATGAATGCCACAGAAGAACAAATACAATACTTCCAACATCCTAGGGAAGTGCATATTGCACATCTTAGGGAAGTGCATATTGCGTATCAAAAAAAAAACATCCTCATGCCAATATTTTCAAAACATCCCAAAACCTTCCAGGGATGTTTGTGCTCGCTGGTTAGTATTATACACGAAATCAACAACAAATATGTGAAACGAGTTTTAGTGATATATTTTATGCAAATCCTCGGAATGGGCTGGTTCTTCAATTCGCTGCCAAACTTTCTTGAAACACTTTTGTTAAAAAAAACTCATTGAGTAGGAATATCACATGAAACATGGAATTGTAATGACGAATTGTCACATCGTATTGAATGGCAAATATGATAATATACCTATATATATCCATTTTTCCCTATTCAATCCTGATAAAGTGAAAAAGTCAATATAATTTTAATGTTCTACTCACGTATCATCATCAGCTTTCAAGAACCAATCTGCCTGATCATAATAATGTTCAAAAACATATTTGAAAGCTTCCTTTGTTTTGGCCCATAGGTTGTCTCTACCTTCGCCAACAGGCAATGCAATTGCTGGCAAGGTGTCATCTGGAATAACAATTCAGAATCAGTTTTTTTTTATTCCAAAAAGAAAACTCTTAAAGGATTCAAATAAATAGCATATAGTTCCACTCAAATCAAATACCTCTTGGTTGAATAGGTACTGAAATATAAAACATTTCATCATCATGTGGTCAAGGAGCAAAACTAACTGTTAATTTTCAACGGGTTGGCGGAGGAATTTCAAGATTTGGAAAGTTACCGTACTGACTGAACAAGATATATTTGTTAAGGAGAAAATGGACTTGCAGCTTACGCCGCTATTTACTTTTGTCACCGGTTCAACACCGTTTCAAGATACTTGGTTAAATAGTATATCCATTCTTAGTAGGATGAGGATGGGGTTTTCTCATCCACCCCCGATGAAACATAATAGGATTTGCGCTTTGATCGAAAGTGACGACCATAGGAGGAGATTTATTCTTTTACTTCGAATGTAACTTTGGCTATTTCTGTTTAAAAACAAATTTCAGTAAACTATCTGGAAAAGGAGATTATTAAAGGATATAGAAGGAATTTTCACTAATAACTTTTTTTTTGTAGATCTATTAGGCGATGATGAGAAAAGATCCCAAAAATAATAATAATTATATTTTTTGTATCTAAGCAATAATATTGTAACCGTTTTTTGATGTCACCCTGGGCTTGTAAGGTATATTCAGGATAGTCAAATAATTCCTTGGTAATCGAGTCCAAAGTGGGCAGCACTACTCTGCTGGCTTCATCAACTTTTTTTAATTTTCGATCTTTTCGTTTTCTTTCCAGTGTCACACCCCGGGTCAATACAGAAAATCATATGGAGAAAAAAATAAATTCATTAACTTCTTCAACTGTGAACAAAAGAGAACAAAAAACTATATTCTCTGAAATATCTTGTATTAAAGATCACTTATGAGTCACACAGAAAGAAATAGATATAGTCCATCCAATATCAATTGCAGAAGCTGTTTCTATAGGGAGCAAATAAAAACTCACTTCGCTAACACGAGCGTATATGCGAAGAAACGGAACGAAAAATAATCTATACTACTTGTATACAGTCTCCGTCGGCACAAAGAGCCCGCTGGTGAACGTGGACTTGAGTGACTGCTGTCTATTCTCAAATTTTTGTCGGGGCCAATCAAGGGGGGCATCAATGTTTGGGGTGGGTTACGATGGGAGGCATAAATCCCCCTTATATTTGTGAATGCTCTGAAAAAAAACCAGTAGCGACTGTGGTCTTGGTGTGTACTGATCGAAATATGAGAATATTCTATTTTTTAGGATATTCTATTTTTTTTTTTTAATGTATTTGTAAAAAAAAAAGCTTGTTTTAAATTTTTTTTTTTAATTTTTTCTTTTTTTTATGAAGTTTTTTTAAAAATTTTTTAAAATATCTAAATAAAATTAATTATCTCCCCCCCCGTTGCTCACATGATTAAAGTTTTTTTCCCCCACCAATTGATATTGGGAAAACTATATCAACCTATTAATGAAAAAAAGCATAGCGGCATGCCGCCAAACAAAGGAGCGATAAATTAGGCCCCGCAACTCTTTAAAGTGACCCCCAAGAAACCCCAAAAAAACTGGCGTCGGCGGTGCGTTAAAAGCATTCCATAACGCGGGCGGGTTCAAAGGCGTGCATGACTTATTGAGCCGCGGAGACAATTAATGTCGAAAGTCGTAATCTATTACGGTGGGAACCACACAACCCATAATCAATACTGAAAGGGGTCATAGTGGAGATAGTCTGTATAAGAACAAAGTCGAAGGTAAAACGAGATCAGTTGAGATTATTACGATTATTACTATCAATCCCATTCAGAAAGAGTTCAGAATCGAGTCAACCTAACTTGGTGCAAAGTCTCCGTAACCAACTAGAGAAATTATGGATTTTCGAAACCCAAAGACTATTGTCAGAAAGTAAAATTAACTTGCGCATAGTACAGATAGAAGAAACAATCAGAATCGACCGTTCAATAAACAATGTTCAATTCGCGGCATATCATGACAACACTATGTGGTCAGTAAACGAAAAGTTATCAGTGCTAAAAGAATAACTATTAAAAGACAGTATGGAACCCGAGTATTCCGCTAAACCCAATTAATCTAGAAGAAACACCAACAATTCGGAAAAATTCATAATAAAAATTAGAGTCAATTAAAACATCGCCTAACTTAATTCGAAGTGCGGAGTAATCCCCCTTAATTAGTGATGAACCAAAGAAAACAGAAATAATATTAAATCCAAACGCGTAGATGAATAATCAAGGGTGACAAAAAGTGATTCAATGAAAACTGAATGTGAGCAATTAGTTTTGTATTGTGCTTGGTAATGTGATCACTCCAATATATTCTTCCCCATGTTATCAATATTTCAATTCATCGATTTTACAGGTACTATTTACTAAAAACTACTATTTTGTTATGTCCGATCCTCACATGTATTACGCACTATTTCGAAAAGAATATGATGATGATGATGATATCGACCAGTTAACATAAATTTTGTCGCTTGTTGATTTTATATTTTATTATAATCAACTGCTATTACATCTTCAGGTGCATTATTTCAAATAAATCCTAGAGTTTTTGAGATCTGTAAATTTTAATCACAGGTGAACAACCCACGTTCCAACAACCTACAGGGTGAGGAAAAATACTTGTAACCGCTCCGAGAAAATTTCCATGTTGCAAGTCTTTCTGATTTACAACGCTCTGTATATTCTAGGTTAGTTCTTTTGAGTAAATCCTAACGGTAGTAGTACAAGGTAGATTGATTGCCTCATAATATCTTGTATTATTAAAGCGCATATTTTATATCAATTAATAGAGAATTGGTAATTTTACTATTATCTAATGGCGTCACCATCAAGGTGGGTGGGTATGGTTTTGTTTTCAATAATTCTAGAATAAGCCAGTGGCGTAACCCCAGAAAATGATCTACGTCATATCCTTGTTTTCTCGAGATTCCTTTTGTGTTAATGAACAATTAGATTTTGTCTGCCTACATCCGTTCAAACATTTGTATAATTGTTTTTTATGGAGACTGTGTTGGATTTGAAGAAAAATTTAGGATTTCCGCATCTCCTTTTGATATGAAAAATAAAATTTAGAATTCGGGGAAACTCTTCCAGATGTGGAATTGATTCATTATGTTTCTTATTGAAGTTTTCTACCGAAGCAAATGTCTTACATTGGAATTTTCCACAACGCATTTGTGATTTCCACATCTGAGAAACCCTTTTCTGAATTAAAATTTAATTTGTCACAGAAAATCGAATTACAGAAATATTTTTTTTCAAATGATTGATAATTGATTGGACTATTTTTTCTTGGTTTCAAATATGAGAATATTACATTTTTCTTTTTACACTAATTGTTACTCATGTTCATGTAAATCACTGATTTGGAATAAGTTCGAGTTAATCAAAAAAATGGCTTCGATAAACACTCCGCAGTTACTCTTTCGCGTGAAGAAAACTGGGCTTTTCCACTTCGTCAATGTACAATGTTTTCTTCTTCGGCACAATTGTCGTTTTTGAACATTAAAAAAAACTTTTCCAAACTTTTGTTACATCTATGAAAATGTACGCGATATCATTTGAAAATCGCATCAAAATAGCAAGCAAAAGACATTCACTCCTACTGCTTAATCTTTGGTGAAACAAAATAAACAAATAATTATTATTTAAATTATTCTAAGCAAGTCTAAGCAAGACTTTTCCTTCAATACTGATCTCCAAACTTTCTAGAAGGTCAAGTTTGCAAGCTTTCTTTTTTATATATAAAATTTTCTTGCTGTTGATCACCATACATGGCTGCCTCTGCCCAGACACACAAAACACCACTGTTCTACTGATAGATTCTATTATCTATACCCCAAGCCCGAAAAAGTATCATCTGTAGTGGTTTACGGTGCTTTATGCTATAAGCGGTCAGAGAAGTTATCGACTGGTTTTTACACGGGAATAGGTTTCACCCTTTTGGTCTACTATATACTCTATACGGGGAATTATATTTATTAATTTTTCCGGTTTCCTTCATAATTCATCATTATAATGTGTACGATTTTGAACGAACCCTATATTTGAGTCGATATTTATTTAACTAAGAATGGATATACTATACTTCTACTGTTCACTTCTAGGCGATTAAAAGGAAAACATCTGAAATATTTCTCGAATGAAAACCTCACGTTCCGGAATGAGAGATAGAAATATCGTAGAATACTAGAACAATTATGAATTCTTACGTCCCAATGCCGACTCTTTAAGATTGCAAGAGATGTTTGATAGGTTTCGACAATTTAATCCGATGTCAACTCGGAGAAACGTAGTATTTCACTCGGCTTCTCACATCAGAACATCAAATCTATAATGTAATACCACAGAAAGGCACAACAGGGTATTTTATCCCTTTCAAAAACGACTTCCTCATGGAATATAAACCCACTTGGCCCAAATCGTCTCTACTGCCGATCTTCCAATACTATTTTCCAAATCGCCGGCTGTTCGACCCATGACGATTCAACAACTAAAGTCGGGTTTGATTACTTTATTATGTAAAATGGTATTGCTAAATTCAACTGACTCAGGTTTTTATGTGGGTGATATTATTCAAAATTATATATCCGTATATATCGCAGCGCCACTTCAGCGTTTCGCTGAACAGAATTTTCACAAGTTTCATATCAATATGAGCCAGTGAATTCCGATAAAAATGCTGGTTGGATGAGAAAACACGTGATTAAATTTCAGTGATAGGAGTGGATACATAAAGTTAAACATTGGATCGTGTAGGCTCTATGAGTGAGAAAAACACCTCTGAGCCATATATACGGCCCAACTTTGTAAATATGTCTCAAGTTGCTATGTACAGGTTGCTATTTATGGCTCAACTCTGTATGAAAGCTATTTATGTATATATTATACATTCCTGGAAACTTTTCCACGACCAAAGAATTATGCATATCCATCGCTCAAATCGTGTTATGGACTTACCAATTACCAATTACTTTTATAAAAACCTTTCTGTCCCTAAGAACTTTATTCGGACTATTACAAACAACAAAAAATGTTTTGTGTTTTATATATTCCTGAAAACTTTTCAAGACAAATAAATTTCCAATGATTTTTCTAAAAATTTATTTTTCTCCTAAAAACCTCATTGGGACTATTACGAACATTCAAAGAAACAATTAGCCAATTCGTTGTTTTTATAAAATAAAATAAAATGTTACCCTGACCGAGTTTTCGTTCCTATGGCTTGGTAGGCGACAGTGTAACCGCTGAGCTAATTCCTTGTTTGGTAATCAATGATTCGCTAGACCTTTTTTTTCCCCAATTCTCTTATAGACCCGAATTTTCCAATTTCCGGGCATCTTTCCCCATTTTTCCTATAATTTCTATCAACAATCCTGGGGCTATAACGAACATTGAAAAAGTTGCCAAATCGGACCAGCCGTTCTCAAGTTTTGCGCTTACAAAGAATCGAGATTCATTTTTATTATATAGATTTGCATTGCTTCCACGAATAGTACAGTAACAGAAAAATCGAATCAAACGGTTTTCTTCACATAAAAGATTCAATATGAATTGAACCAGAAAATGGTAGATCTCAGGTGAAAAACAACTACTTTCCTGGCAAATACCACGCAGAACGTTGAATGATATTCACCTGAAAATCCATGCATACCTCCATATAAATGGACATTGAATGCAAATGTTTCTTTCTGATAAGCTCGATTATGTTTAATTTTGTCTGTTCACCTAACAATCCGCATACCGGTTTCAGGCTTTTTGGCCCTCATCAGTACGGAGTAGTCAACCAGCCAAGGTCGAAGAGCTCTGGCTGAAGCGAGACAAATAACCAAAACTATCATCGAGTCTATAACCTATAGGTACGCCGGAAAGAAAACTTTCAACTGGCGGTACCTGTGACAGAAAGAAACACTCCGAAATCTCCCACCTCGATAGGTTTCTAAAGAAAGATTCCTTCTCAGTAGGAGTACAAGCCCGACTAGCATAGTGAAGATAAACGCCATGTGAAGTGGAATAAATGAAAAATCGATTAAACGGTTTTTCATAAAGATTCAATATGAATTGAACCAGAAAATGGTAGATCTCGGTGAAAACAACTACTTTCCTGGCAAATACCACGCAGAACGTTGAATGATATTCACCTGAAAATCCATGCATACCTCCATATAAATGGACATTGAATGCAAATGTTTCTTTCTGATAAGCTCGATTATGTTTAATTTATGTCGTGTTCACCTAACAATCCGCATACCGGTTTCAGGCTTTTTTGGCCCTCATCGGTATGCGGATTGTTAGGTGAACACGACATAAATTAAACATAATCGAGCTTATCAGAAAGAACATTTGCATTCGCATATATGGAGGTATGATATTTTCAGGTGAATATCATCAACGTTCTGCGGTATGCAAGGAATGGGTTGTTTTCACCTGAGATCTACCATTTCGGTTTAATTCATATTGAATCTTTATGTGAAGAAACCGTTTAATCGATTTTTCTTTTATTCCACTTCATGGCGTTATCTTCACTAATGCTGTTCCGGCTGCATTCCTACTGAGAAGGATCTTTATTTAGAAACCTATCGAGGTGGGAGATTTTCGGTATTTCTTTCTGTCACTAGGACGCCAGTTGAAAGTTCTTCCGGCACTATAGGTGTTATAGACTCGATGATGGTTTTGGTATGTTTGCTCGCTTCAGCCAGACTTTCGAACCTTTGGCTGGTTGACTACTCCGTACATGAGGGCCAAAAGCCGAAACCGGTATGCGATTGTTAGGTGAACACGACTAAATTAAACATAATCGAGCTTATCAGAAAGAAACATTTGCATTCAATGTCCATTTATATGGAGGTATGCATGGTTTTCTGAAAGGGCCGATTTTTTAATCTATTGAATCTTTTATGTGAAGAAAACCGTTTAATTCGATTTTTCTATTTATTCCACTTCACATGGCGTTTATCTTTCAGTACAGTAACAGGTTGAAGTTGAGGACAAAATGCCCCGGACACTCTTCTTCCTCTTGAAACCTCAATGTTTCGATCCCTCATAGTTAACTTTAGGTTATGAAAAGAAAGGACGACAATTGAGACAAATTTACCTATTTCCAGTTTTCGCGCTTCTAACTGATTTCCATATGTTTCCCCACATTGGTGAATCTGACGCCGACTCATTCGGAGGTCGAAAAGGGAGAACTATTACCTATTACCTTCGTTGGGAATTGTTCATTGAGTTGGGGTTGAACAGATTAATTAATAAAATATTGCAAAATTAAAAAAACCGAGATATTTGTATTCTATTGATAAAAAAAAACAATTACCTTCTTTTGAGCTCATGAAGAGCAGAATGTTGCAGCGTTTTCCCCAAGTGGCTTTAACGTGTCTTGCTTTAGTTTCATGGTTCGACGGACCAGTCATCACCCAGCACAAAACCCTTACTTTCTTGTAGAGAGCATCGGCGATTTCTGTATCCAACATTGCGTGGAAAGTATCATTATCACTGTGTGTAACAGGATTCTCGTTCGGTCCTATGGCACCTTCTTCATCCTCTCGATGATAAAATGGAGAATTCTCGTCGTGGAAATCCTTTTCTGAACTTTGTTCTGATCTCAAGTTATTGAAATTTTTCGGGTGCTGGTCATAATAATCATTGTATTTGTATACGCTACTCGGTGCCAGTACAACATATGCTATGGTGAATCCTATTGCTATGCCAGCCACTAGGCAAAAATGTGCTTGGTTCTGAAACAATAATACAATTTTTCTGAATATTTATTGAAATAGAACCAAAAATTAATAAAATAGTAAATTTTTTTAGAAAAAATATTTATATTGTTCTGTAACTCTCTCACGGGTCCGTCTGTCACAGCTATTTTCTCAGAAACTGACAGAGGAAGATACATTCATTGGGGGAGAATGTTGCTTTGGTTAACTTTGATTTTTTCGTAGTTGCTTATAGTATAGGATCCCGATATAAAACGACCTTCACCGAGATGTTCATTTGATGTAACGTATTATATATTTAATTTAATATGTCAATAAATATATTGCATATGGGTTGCCTAAAAAATTTCAGTCCAGGATATGATTAATTAATAATTAAAAAATTTTTTTTTTTACATTTCACTGGTTTGATTACTAGACAAATTCTTTATCAATCGAAAGTATGAAGCCCATAGAATATGCAAACGTTAGGTTGCCTATTCTTTTCCGGTCACAACTCTCGGGTAGCCAGGTATAAACAGGTTAATCGATACTAGCATTTTGCACCGGTTTGATTATTGAATTAAAATTAGATGAAAATAAAGATTATTCCATTATGAACACGGTGGTATAGGGTTGCCTGCAAAAAATCAGTCCCGAATTCCGGTTGTCGAATTTTGAAAAGTGAAATATTGCTGCGAGTGAATATGTGCGACTGAGAGGTCTCAACCAACCATCCTATGCGATAGAAGAGGACACAGCATAGCAGCTGTTTGAAGTCCGTCCATTTAAAGAAAGAGAGTGCGCATGCTATTTGTTTTTGAAAATGAAAAAAATAGCGATAGACTCGTATATGCTGTGCATCATTTTGGAGTAGTTTATTATTAAAATAGAGGAATAGGTATTTAATTTTTTTTTAATCAAATATTTATTTATGTGTGTATATATTTTATGTGACACTAAAGTATATATACATCTTTAGTGAAAAAGAAGGTTATAGTAATACATATATGATACTATTCTTGCAAATTTTATCTTTATTATTAGAAGACAAAATAAAAAACAACAATTAAAAAAAAACTTCTGTTTATTGTAAAAACATATAAATATATTTTATTTTTTATTTTTTTAAATTATTCAAGTTCCGAGTCATCGGACATATAACTATGATCTCCAACTTATGAACCTTCTTCGTCATCACTGTCCGTTTCAGTTCTTTCGACAATGTCTTCTATCTTTAAAGGTGTATGATCCCCAATGAATCCTACTGGTTTTGAATATTCATCTAAGAACCAACCGCAGTTCTCAGGCTGAAGTTTTACGCATAATCCGTTGCATTAAGCCACATGGAATTTACGAAAATAGTTCGTAAAATTTTCTGAATTAATGATATCCAGCATGGTGGTATGGAGTTGGAGTCGAAGCCTTTTATTTTTAAACTGCTCGCTGTCTTCTTCAGCAGAGTAATTTTTCATGAAAAGTGATATCTCGCATCATTCACGTTGGTGCAGTTCTTGATACCATTTATACTAGCCGTAAATTCTTGAACGGTCTTCATTTTTTCATTAATGAAAATATCAGCAGCATCTGTTAATGATGCAAAAACTGTTTGATATTTTTCATTTTTCGAAAATAGCTGAATAGGTTTAACTTTTCCTTTATTATAAAATGCTGCCGTGTAATCGCAACCTGTAAACGCATGGAAGGCGGAAAGACTTTGGCATAATTCGATTCCTAACTTCAACGCTAAATCGGTGCAATTAATGCAATCGACAGTTTGATTATTAGTCTTTCTAGTTGCTGAACTGGCAAACCAAAATTCTGATTCAATAAGTTTGTGCATATTTCCTAACAAAATAATCAAAACGTCAGTATCAGAGTTTTAATTAAAATTCTGGAGCCTGGTTTCGCTTTAGAAGCATGAAAAATAATCCTTGTATCTGCCTCTTCGTGATGACATTCATAATTAGTTTCTTCAGTTTTTTTTACGGAATTTTCCTGAACTTGATAAGAGAGATATTGATGGTCGACGGTTAAAAATATTTTTTTGTTTTGGATTATTGTTACCAAATGGTCGTTTCCCCAATAATCAGCCAGAAACAGCACCAGGCTTTGAAACGATAATTTTCAAGGCTTTGCAAAAAAATTTTTGGTCTAGTTTGTTGAGGTCCCGAAATTTTGTACGGAATATCAAATTCTTTTCTGCTTTCACGTTCGGAATCTTTGATTGACGGTGATAAGTAGCGATCAAAAATTGAATGTATCTCTGTTGCGTTTGTTGAACATATTTTTATAAGTATTGACTCGGCAATTTAATCAAAAGTTTGAGCTATAGAAGATATGATTAGGTGCAAGTAGTAAAAACCATCTATTATTTCAACGTTGATATGGGTTGGCTCAACCATTTCAGTTTTGGATTTCAAAATCTTTGCTAACGTTGATTTTGAAGTTTTTAACATCTCTCCAGTACATGAAAATAGAGCAGGGACCATTTTTTTCAACAATAAATAGTAGCACGTTTTCTCAATTTTAACTATAGCGACAATCTACTCCAAAATAATGCACAGCATATACGAGTCTATCGCCACCCTTTTCATTTTCAAGAACAAATAGCATGCGCACTCTCTTTCTATAAATGGACCGACTTCAAACAGCTGCTATGCTGTGTCCTTTTCTATCGCGTGGGATGGTTGGTTGGGACCTCTCAGTCGCACATATTCACTCGCAGCAATATTTCACTTTTCAAAATTCGACAACCGGAATTCGGGACTGATTTTTTGTAGGCAACCCTATACCACCGTGTTCATAATGAAATAATCTTTATTTTCATTTAATTTTAATTCAATAATCAGACCGATGCAAAATGCTAGTATCGATTTACCTGTTTATACCTGACTCCCCGAGAGTTGTGACCGGAAAAGAATAGGCAACCTAACGTTTGCATATTCAATGGGCATCATACCTTCGATTGATATAGAATTTGTCTAATAATCAAACCGATGGAATGTTAAAAAAAAAAAAAAATTATAATTAATCATATCTCGGACTGAAATTTGTTAGGCAACCCATATGCAATAAATTTATTGACATATTAAATTAAATATAAAATACGTTTCATCAAATAAACATCTCGATGAAGGTCGTTTTATATCGGGATCTTAGACTTTTATGTGAGGTATCATTTGGAAAGCAGAATTGATTTTCTCATCTCTCTCAATCATTTGATTGCTAGTATTCGAGGTATTGCTGGAAATGCACGTCAAATACATGTTTTAGTCTGAAGAGCTAAGGTACAAGGAACATTTTTACCTAGAAACCTTCCTTACTAGCTGACAAATGTGTAGCTCTGCAGGCAGAAGTCAGTCCCGTGGCGGGAAGCGGGGGCTGGCGGTCAAACATTCTTCCAGAGCGCCGCTCGGCGCTCAGATAACTTCAAACAATTCATTGATTGAGCCTGGTAGCTCATGTGGATGATCGTTCGCTTTCAAAGTACAAGGACCCGGGTTCGATCCCGAAATTGGGTCACGTAAAAATTTCCCTTTTTTTATTTTCTATTACACTCAAATCATCGACAAAACTTCTACAAGTCACCACAATATATTACCAGTAGTGGTTTATAGCCGGTTCTAGGGAAAGTGCCCTGGTGATAAGCCCATTGCATTTGATCTTGACCCCCCCCTGTAAAATGTGGTGTTTGCATGACCTTGGGGATTCATTTCTAGTGCCTGGTAAGTGTGGTGTTTGCATGACCTTGGGGATTCATTTCTCGTTGACCTTGTAACGCTATCGATGGGAAAGGGATCGCGCATTCATTTCAGTATGCATGAGAGTGTGGTGCATAACCTTCGAACTAGCATCAGCGTTACTTTCCATATTCTTCAATCACCCTAACCACTGCGATGATTCATCAATGGGGGTGTTTGCATGGCCTTCGAGCCAACACGGGTCTATTGATTTTTTAGAGTCTCCGACAGCTCTGTGATGATTCATCATGACCTTGGACACTGCGTAATAGGACTATTGATTTGTTGCACCCTAACCACTGCGATGATTCATCAATGGGGTGTTTGCATGGCCTTCG
>JAFIRS010006518.1:0-36115 GCA_018342105.1 Gonioctena quinquepunctata
TAACATCCGAGTATATTTGAACTCTGGAGTCTACCCATATGAGCGTTGGAATCTGTACTTTGATAGGAAACTATACTCGTCAGCTTACTATGCATACGAGGACTTTCAACGTAGTTATTATGAAAAAGATATGAGTGAACCTCTTATGGACCTTGAAGAATTTCAACAAAATCCCCTATTTATCATTGATTGCTCACATCAACCGAGTGCCACAAAATCATCTACAGTGGACATCAAGCTGGAGTTTGAAACGATAAAAACTAAATTTCCAGCCAACACCAAAGTCTATGCACTCATTATACATGACACCTTCTTGACTTACAATGCATTGGATGGCTCTGTTCGTAATTCATTTTGAAATGTTCAATATTTTATTTTTGTACTATATCTGAATATTTTTAAGTATATCAATAATGTTTATGTGTAATGGAAAAATTAATAAAAAAGATTTTGTAAATATATGTTTTATTTCATATCAAATATCCACATGATCATATTCATCATCATATTTATCATCATATTCATCATCATATTCATTATATAGTTGATATTTCTCGATGATGTCATCAGGTAGGAATGGTAAAAGGGTGTGGAGAAATCCTTCCAGATCCAATTTGATTATTTCTTCACAGAATTGTTGCAAGTTCAAGGCTCCTTGACTGAATTCCTCACGAAGTATTGTACCCTTGACGTACTTCTCGGATAAATATGCACATCTTTGGATTTCATCTTCATCGAAGCAAACATTCAAATCATAGACTGTAGCATGGGGGACATCTTGACTCAAAGCATTCAAGTAGGAGTTCAATCTCTCGATGGCTGTATTGATGTCCAAGGCTTCCGTCCAACATTGACTCGAGTAATACATCTACATATTGAAAATTGAAACGAAAAAAAGAATTGTTTATATATTCCATTGATATTCAAATAATTTTACTTACATGAGAAAAATGTGATGCTCCAAATATATTACTTTTACACTGAATGTTATTTTTTAATGGAGAAATATCTATATTCAACATAAAATCACTATATCCTAACTATTAACATATAAACAATATTATCATTTAATGTAGTTGAATTCTACTAGAGGTCGAGTTCTCAAACTCCCTGCTACTTGTGGACTCTGACCCAAATATGTTATTGTATATTTGAAATCTGAAGCATTTATGCAACTGACATCGTCCGCATTGAATTCATCCGAAATACTTTTTGACAACCATGATTTGAATAAAGTATCATTATCATCACGTAATGTCATCAGAATAGATCTCCCATATCGAGTTATACAAATCGTCATACCAATTATGTTGAAAGCTTTACCGATGGGTAATGATGATATTGGTCTTTGTTCAAAAGCTCCCACCCTCCTTTCAATTATTGAAGAATTGATTCTCTTCAAATCCACAACTTTTGGAAGAAAAGACATAGTAAGACTGTATGAAAAAATATAGATTATTTCACCTTATAAGAAATACACTCACTGAATTGAGAAACTTCTCGTACTCTGTATTCACTCTGATGATATTATCTAACATCTGATTTCTCATCAACGACTCCACACATTTTTATAAGAGAAATCCCCACCCCATTTCCAGAAGATGGGAGTGTGAAGGTCATTGCGCACTTGACCATCAACACACTCATCAATACTCCTAGTTCACTCTTAGCTCTCTCACAGGATAAATGTCCTCCTCGCTTGGAGAGTGTAAGGATTCATGAAGGTCATGACTACACAGAATATGTATGCCTACACCACAACTTTAGTCAAGGTCAAACAAACATCGAGATCAAATCTTTAGGTGGCCGAAACAATCCCAACATCAAAACTCAAGGTCAAATCTCAAAGTCAAAACTTAATGTTATGAATCTCAAGGTCAAACTCAAGGTCAAAATTGTAGTCGAATCTCAAAGTCGACCAAACCCAATGTCAAAACTCAATGACAAATCTCAAGGTCAAACACACATACATTGCACACCTGCAACCATTCAAGGTCACATGTGACGTCATAGTGGTGGGGGGAGAGCCAGAACCGGCTTAAATCTCCTACTGTTGTGATCCTTTCTTTTATTCATTATGAATGAAGACGTAATTAATGGGCAACCGCCCGGACCTCCGGATCAGGAGCGATTGGTCGCTCTTGACTCGGAGGTTCGAAATAACATCAATCAGTATGTTCATCTTCCGAGCATACAATCATTTTTCCAAGAGCAAATTAATGCTCAACTCTTGCAGATGCAAAGTAAAATCAACTCCCTTCAGGAGAAACTCAATGCCAAAGAGGCATATTATGTCAAACAGATAAATGATTTAAAATCACATAAAAAAACCTCCGACCCAAATTTAAATGGCCCAGCCGTCCTTCCTCCTGCTCCTTCCAAACCAGTTCCAAACTCCAATGGTGGACCCCCTAACAAGAGGGGTAGACATCTTGCCAATCTCTCAATTGAAATGAGTGATGGCACCAAAGTTTTAAAAACTTATTCTCGCGACAATTCTCAACAAAGCGTTAAGTCTTCAGAGACTTCAACGCTAGGTCAGAACAACGATAAAAATTCTATTCAAATAAATGTTGCTACAAGCAACAAATTCGACTTGTTAGATATTCAGGAACCCCAAGCGGGTCCAGTCAATACATCACATACTCATGCAAATAACTCTGGTAATGATAACCGTGTCGAAAACTCAAATGATGTCGACATGGATTCGAATTTCATTAACACCGATTCCTTCACCAGAAAACGGCAAAGAAATCGAAGCTCCGATTCTTCTCATTCTGGCCCTCTTGAAGAGCTTATTGATGACTCTAATAAAATAAATTCAAATCGAAGTTCCAATAAAAAACCTTCTAGGGTACCCCCCATCACCTTGAGGGACAAAACCAAATGGAATGCCCTTCGTAAATTGATGAAGGATAATGGGATCAGTCCCGTTAAATCCCACAACATAGTTGATGGAATTAGCATTCATTCATTTAGATAGCCCGGATGCGTATAGGAAGCCCCCATTTTAAGTTGCTATAAGCAATCGTTTTCTAGATATATGGACTTGAAAAGTTCGTCGATAATTTGATAATCGATGCGTGTTGAAGTTATGACCATTATTTTGCATTCTTCACAAGAATGCTTGGGAAATGAATTTGACGTTTAAGTAACTAGTTTTGTTTTTTTGTAGGGGGCGCCACCTATTTTCTTTATTTTTACTCGTTTGAAATAGTTATTTTCGTATCAAGAGTGCAAATCTGTATTTGTTCTGATAGAACTTGCAAGAAATATCAACATTTTATTTCAAGAAATTTTGAATATGAAGAATGAAGTGAAATAAAGGAAACTAAATTGAATTCAAATAAATTGTTCAAAGTGTCTACCTCCAGCAAAGATACAGTCATTCAGTCTTCTAGTCATTGAATCTCGTACCCGCTCAAAAATTATTGGTGTGTTTCTTATTGTTTCATAGGCGTCTACTATTCGGTTGCTCAGATCTTCCTCGTTCGCTACTGGAGTTTTATAAACTAGTGACTTCAAATGCCCCCAAAACAAAAAAATTAGCGAATTTGGTCTGGAGACCTTGGTGCCCACGCCTGGTTAGATTCTTCTACACCCCTACCGATCCATCGATTTGGATAGACCGTGTTAAATAATTCCCTGACCACAACGCTAAAATGGGCCGGAGCCCCATCATGCATAAACCACATGCGGATATGAATTTCGAATGGTACATTCTGAAGTAGTCCCGGCAATTTATTTTCTGAAAAGTTGTAAGTTGCGCCATTTAGTCGGAACGGAAGATAGAAAGGACCTATCAAGTAATTATCAATTATTGCCGCCCATATATTTACAGAAAATTGATACTGATAATGTCTTTCACTAGCTGCGTGCGGATTCTCCAGAGCCCAAACATGTTGGTTATGAAAGTTTGTGAAAGCATTTCGGAAGAAGTTTGCCCCGTCCGTGAAGAGTACATATCTTGAAAATTGAGGATTTCCAGCCAATTTTCTCAACAACCACTGACCCATAGTAATGCATTGGGAAAAGTCTCGTGGCGAAAGAGCTTGTACCCTCTGCATATGGTATGGATAAAATGGTTAATCGTGGATGATCCACCAAACTGTGGACTGAGTAGAATTGAAGGCTTCAGCAATTATTCTTGTACTTGTTTCTGGATTCTCCTCGAGAGCGTTCAAAACAACTTCTTCCAATTCTGGGGTTCGGACTGCTCATGATATTTCAATAATATCAGCTGCCCTCTCAAACGACGGTGGAGACTGGTGAATGTTGGAGCTGAAGGCAGTATTCGATTGGGAAATCGCTCCTGGTAAATACGTCTTGCTACGCGCGCATTGCCATCCGCAAGGCCATAAACAAAATTAATATCGGCTAAATAAGCATTATTGTTTTAATAATCCATTTTTATCAAAATTAGTGTTTTAAAACTTACATAAACTTCAACAAAACAACAAAACGTTTAACTGTCACATTATATGAATTACCAAAACTACTTACTTAAATGTCAAATTCATTTCCTAAGCATTCTTGTGAAAAATGCAAAATAATGGTAATAACTCCAACACGCATCGATTATCAAATAATCGACTTGAAATTTTCAAGTCCAAATATCTAGAAAACGGTTGCTTATAGCAAATTGTAACAAGGGTATCTTTTCCACGAAGATATGATATAAGAATTGATTTTTTCACTGAAAAATGTGCAAGAAGTACGCTCAAAAAAGTTATGAATCTTCAAAAAACAAAAAGACGTGTAGGTGGCGCCCCCTACAAGTAAGAGCAATAATAACATCAGGTTCGAATTCGACACCTCAAAAAACCTCTCAATACAAATTTTCGTTTAATTAAGGTCAGTATTTCGAAAGTTATTTAAAAAAACGAAAATAAAAATAAAACTTCAACACCCTGTATCTTGGAAACGAAGCGTTTCCGGGCATATATTTATTTGGACAACTCATATCAGAATATTGTAAGGAATCACCTCCTGAAGTTGGTCAGGAAACCTTTGAATCACCCTGTATATAAAGGAAATTTATGGCAATTTTTTTCTCATCAATGTTACGCCAAAACATGCCCAAGCATTTCTCACAAAATATGTATATATACATATATATATATATATATATATATATATATATATATATATATATATATATATATATATATATATATATATATATATATATATTATATCGGAAATTGTTCTTGAATATTAATTATAATTTATTTGTAAACAAAACAAAAGTGGGGTTACTGACTATATTCGTACGAAAAAATACTTCTTTGAAATTCCTGCTTTCGAATTTTTCATTCTCATCCGAACAGGAAGAATCAAAAATTAAATCAGATAAGAGCTTTGCATTTTGAATTTTGGTTTATCCGGGTTACCAAGATTTCTGTTTGAGAGGGGTAACATTTTTTTTCGAATATTCACATGAATTGCTTAATACTGTGATACTATATTATAACTGGAAACGGAAGTTTTTTCTTCGAAAAGTGTAATGATTAAAACAAAAAACTGGAAATTCCGAAGTATTTGAAATGTTTACTGATATTCGGAAATCTTTATGACTAAAGTTACGATTCTTATGTAATATTTATTTCTATGACAAATCGGAACTTGGGTTGGAGTGGAATGGTGATTGAAATTTTTTCAAGATAAAATAAAAATAAATGTAAATTCCTTCTTAAACAAATATAATTTCAAGAAGATGTGATATTTGAAAGGTTGATATCTCATTCATTTCATTCCTGATTTTATACCACCCCCAGAGTTCTGTAAGAGTGGGCGAAAAAAAATTAGTAAATTGACTCTCACTTGGAAATATTATATTGAATTCTCCTGAAAACTGTTATACTCCAGGAAATGTCAAGTGAATAATTATTTGATTGTTCATTATATTCTATTGAATACTATCCTTCGACAAATTGAAGAGGGTATGCAAAATATCAATTCTAAACTGAAAATAATTTTCTGCAACTATATTCATATGCGGCTCCATCGTGATCGGGTGAAGATGGGCCAAACATAAAATGATAGTTGTTTATAGAATATCATGAATGCCACGAAAACCACGAGACCTCTAGTATTCGATATAGTTCTTCTGTAATCTTTGGGTTAGCTTCTGGAAACCCAAAAATTAAGTTTTATATATAGGCGAAGAAAATATGCTTTTTATACGCAGTTTTATTGGGGATCCTCATCCAGAATAATCGAGATAATTCTGGAGATCCTGCAGTGGAGTGATAGGAGATATCTACTATTTTATCCTTTTCAGAATGTTATCCAATTTTGTCTGCAAACAGTTTTGTCCATTTTGATATTCTATTGATACCACTTGAATTTTCCTGAATCAACTATTACGAATATTTTGATTTCAGTTGATTTACCATAAGGAAAAATATCACGTCTGTTTTGAAATCAGTTTCTGGTATTGAGAGAACATATACAAGGATCATTTGAATGTTGAATAACCCATTTAGCATCGGCACAACTTCTATCACTGTCTCGACCGTTATTGGGTATATTTCAGAAATAGTATCTATTGCGGACGTCAGCACTTTCCAACTCCCAGAATATTCGCCGATAGAAAAATCCAAAAATATCTTTTGCAGGCGAATGGAATGAATTTGATGAAGTTTTTTCAGAATGGCGGATGTTGAACGATGATGATAAAAATGTGAAATTCTCATTTTCTCACCAATATTGTCAAAATATAAGTTATTTACCAAAGTTCTTTGTATTTCACAAAATTTATTCTGGAAGTTATCCTCTGAGACGTGCATAAAAACAGAAAAATTATGTCAATCCTTCTCAATTCATGCATGAGTTTTGTTTGTTTTGTATGCTCTTTTACTTTGAGATTTGTTCGTGCATGGCAAATGGAAACATTCTATCAGTCTTTCTCTTTCTAGAATGAAAAATGATGGAAACTGTTAATCTGTGACACACAAACAAGTAATATATTTCTGGTCAGAACGCAATTCTTTGTGAAATCTATCTCTTCCCATTGTGTGCGCAATAGTATTATCTATTCAGTGCGCCTTTTCAATCCACCGATATTACTTTTTGAAATGAAAGACATTTTGATTGCTCGATAGATGGCGCAGAGGGGCACATCAACTTGAGAACTTCAAGTAGCACATCGTTGAAAATATAACTCCATTCTCTCTCCAACCATCCATTTGTTTTTAATTTGGTCAATACGCTTTTTCAAAATATGCATTTGAAATAACAAGAATAACAAATTTCAAAATATGTATTATGAAAAAAACAATGGACAAAATAAAAAAAAGTCAGATGATTGAAAATATAATTGAATTATCTTTTTGAAGATGTGCCACTTGACCCCCTATACTGTTTGAATTTTTTAAGATAACTTGCCCCTCTACGCCATCTATCGAGCAATTACAATTTAACAGGGGGCAAAAAACCCACTCGCAATTGTCATACCGTTAAAACAACCATAATTAAACTAAAAAATTTATTACATTTCCAACGATGTGCAATTCGACCTCTATGCCTTTCAAAATTTTCAAGTTGAAGTATTGATGTTTCTTCTTCGAAAAGTAGGACTGGCAATACCATTCAATATATTCCATGTCTCATTTTTTACATCAAACCGTTCAAAAGTTATCGAGGTAGGGTGCATTCAGATCCGAACTTATATTCGACATTTCAAATGCATATTGTGAAAAAACGTTCGAACAAAATTTTAAAAACATAGAATCATTGGAAAGAGAATTGAATTATCCGTTCAACGATGTGCCACTTGACCCCCCATGATATCCGAAATATTCAAGTGGATGTGAGTCCCCGCGCCATCTATCGAGCGATCACAATGCCTTCAAATAAAATAAAATAAAAAAGTAGTATCGGTGATATCATTCATAACAGTTTCTGTTCCATCGTTCTATGTCGAACCGTTCCAAAGTTAACAGGGGGTGAGCTATAAAAAGTCGCACTGTATAATAAAAATCAATCTTGATTTTTTGTGAGAGCGAAACGTGAAAACGGCTGGACCGATTTGGCAGTTTTTTTCAAAATGTTCGTATTACCCCGAAGATGATTGATATGGAAAAAAATAGGAAAGTTGCTGAAAAAGACTATCGAGACATTTAATATTAAATAGGAAATAGCTCAGCGGTTACACTATCGCCTACCAAGCAGATGGTCACAGGAACAAATCCCGGTCAGCGTTATATTTTTTTTTTCATAAAAACAACTGCTGGACCGATTTGAGTAATAGGTTTTTCGAATGTTTGTAATACTCCGAATGAGGTTTTTATGGAAAGAAAGGATTTTTAGAAAAGTTATTGGAAATTTCTAGAAAACTTTTCGGGAATATAATAAATAATAATGCCTCTTTGAGTTGGTAAGCTCATAACTTGAGAACGGCTGGATCGATTTGAATAAAAATTTTTGGGAAAGCGCGATGACGAACGATAACGAGGATAACGGGATTACGAAAAAACGAGATGACAGGAAAACAGATAACTGGAAAACGGGATAACGAGAAAACGGGAAAAAACAGGAATATGGAAAAACGAAATAAATGGAAAAATTGGATAAAACGGGATAACGGGAAAGCAGGCAAAGTCGAAAGCATAACCTGAATGGAACAGAAAAATGATTCTAGGGAATATGAAAATTTGGTTAGCTAGTTTTACATAAAAATATATCACCATGAGAATGAGACTTGTCGAGTAATTTTTCCTGGGATGTTTCAAGTTCGATGGAAGTTAAAGGAGTTAGGGTAAACGAAATGAATCCGTAAAACTGAACTGATTTTTCCGAGGGAACACCAGTTTCCTTATTTTTTGAGTTTTTCTGCCCTAGAAATAAAACAATAAATTTTTATATTTTCTGGACAGGCAAGTCAGTTGGTTTGCACTGCTCCGGTACTGATTTTTTTTCAGTTTTGAAGATGGAATGAAGACATTTTCAATTTGTTAGTAACGTACCATAAAAAAACTGTGTCTTGTGCAAATAATATTTTATTAATTATTATTCAAGTTCCTGAATAAGAGAACAGTGGTGTATCCTGGAACGTTACGAATCAAGTAGGTTTATCTTCAAAATTTGTTGATATAATTCAATGTGCCAAAAATTCTTATTTTTTTTTAGAGGTATCCAACTGAGACGTACATAAAAATAAAAATAATGCTGTCAATGACTATTGATAATTATTGTTCAATCCATATGCTACTTAAACAAGAATTTTGCTTGTTCATACAGTTCAGATGGTATTTCATGATAGCTAGTTTATCTCTCATTGGCACTCACTAGTCTTTCTGGAAAAGAATATGGGAGAAGCTAATTTAGGAAAAGCTATAGTTTGCATAATGTACCTCTTTCCATTCGACGGCCTTCGGTTTCATGCAACGTTTTTTGTTGGATAGCACTTTGTCACATTCCCTCTTGAAAAAATTGAAGAGAGAGAGAGCTGATTCGTACAGCTTCCAGTTAGTTTCATAGCAGTTATGGAGAATAACAATTTCTGGAGTTCCTTCAGCATATCTCACTATATTCATCTGAAGTTATAGCGATATAATTCATTTTGTGTCTTCTGGTATATCTTGAACAATTTTTTCCATCAATTCAAGATATTCTTGCACCTTGAGAATTATGTCAATATATCTCCCCGACTAAATTAATCATTTTTCCAGCACTGATTTTGCAGTATGATTTCATACGGTTTTGATTTCTGTCTAAAAGAATGCTTTCCAGTCTCAGGGATCTATTACCTGCGTTTGATTTGTAGTTCCATTTGAAACAAATGGCATTAATATTATATTTTCATTCTATAGAATCAGTTTCATTCAAATGCACACCGAAGCGATTCATCTTGAAGTCCACAAACTGTTAAATTTCGAAAACACCGGAGCTGACCTATGTCCTCTCTGGATCTTCTATCATTGTTGAAATCAAGGGTCACCCGGAGGCTCCTACTATTCCGACATAAAAACAAGTGGACCACAGCCTTCCACGAATTTGAAAATTTGACTGAACAAGGACCAGGAAAAATTCCTAGCACAACCATTTTTCAGAAGTGAGAATATTCAAAAATACAAATTGATATAGGAACTCCATGATGAAAGTAGCTATTATATGCAGTCTACATGTCAGACAAAAAAGTATTGTATTTGTTATTGTAACGAAAATAATTACACTTTACCACTACACACTGTCTGGCGCCTGTCTCGTGATGCATAATTTCGAGAAATTCTTCCAGAATGAATAAAACGATTCGAGCGATTTCGAGAGGGACGAGAAACTACCGTTATGAATTTCCTAGGACTGACAGTCCCATATAAGAGACAGCGTACGCGACGGGTGTGACAGAAGCAACGGTTTTTTCATCGTCATTCATAGAACTTGTTGGTTTTCGAAATGAAAATGGCCATTGTTGAGAATGTTTCGATAAAAAACTATATTTTGGCACCTTCTCGATACGTTCGATGACACGAATTGATTTATGACCAAAAAACGACCGCAATATCTCACCCCCAAATTGAAATATCCGCAAATAAAACGAATTAATCGCTGCTAGGGATTTTTTCATGTAAATCCATTAATAACAATCTTCCTTTGAAATTGCCAACAGCATCGGTTATCAACCGCAGAAACTCCATTTGCGCTTGTTCCAGGACGGAAATGCTGAGGTGGTGGTTTTGCAGGTTTAGCGACAGACGGCTAAGGCGTACAGAATGTCAGGTATGAACACCATTCTGTAGATAATTCCTCTATTTTTTCAGAGGGTTTACTTATGTTAATCAACGGATATACCCATACAATTTTTTCGGGTATTTTGTTTTTATCCAACTTGATATGTAGTCTCCAGGTGAGTTGGCGATCCACTGTAACCCCGGGATTCTTGACCTACTCTGACCAATCTGTCCTCTTTCCCAGAGACAATCACTTTCCTTCCCGGGTTGTTTCTCTTACGATCTCTCGAGATTTCCTGTGTTTTATCAGGATTCATCCCTACATTCTACTCAAAATACCACTGCTGGAGATCGGTTAATGCGTTCTGCAAAGGAACGACACCCGTCAGATGATCGACTGAAGGAGAAAGCAAGGCCGTAACGAAAGCGTGAAAAAAAATTTCCACGTGTTCACTCCTGGGTATCTCTGGAGTGTAAAAGGAGTGAGGCATAGAATACGGTATTGCCCCCTGTGGAACACCGGCCTCAAACTCCCCTCAAATCCGAGATTGTTGACTTCAACATGGGATGTTCTACCCAGGGGAAACGACTTCATCCCATTCACCAGGCTGAGAGGCAAGTGGAAATCAACTGATTTTGAAAGCAGGCCCTCATGCCATACTGTTTTGGAAGCTTCATTAATATCAAGAAGTATGACATGAGCGTTATTGTTGGTGTTTAAAGACTTTATCGTGTTTTCCACCAGCCTCAGGACCTGAATTTAGGTAAAATGAGTGCGGCAAAAACCGAACCGCTCATCCGGTAGGACATTCCTATCCTCCACTTCGTCGTCAAGACTTTTCAGGCAGACTCTCTCAAACAATTTAGCTGAACTGCAGGGCAGACTGATTGGTCCGAAATTTTGTGGGAAGGTTGGGGTTTTTCCCTCCTTCAGAATCATGACCACAATCCGGGGTTATTTCAATATTCAGTAGTGATTGCACCTGGTTATCAGAAAAATACTTTATAATTTGATTTGTAATTACCAGGCGCTTTTTTGTGAGGCAATCATTTGATGTGCACCTTGAGTTCATCCAGTGAAGCCGGTGGAATGTCATCATGGTTCCGTACGACGAACCCCATCTTCTAACAGAAGATCTCGATCCAGATGGATGCTCATTCAGCTCAAAAGCTCGATCTCTGGACTCGCTGAAGCACACTCCGTTCCCACCCCGAATAGAAAGCAGATCAGTTTTTTTTTTTTTAATTTCTGCTTGATTTCCATAATTAATGAAAAAAAAAATTAAATTTTGAAGTGTATTGCCAAATATTTCCACAATTCAGATATGATGTCTCTAACCTCCCAAATCCACTGATTTGCAAGGATTCTATATGCAGGGAATATACTTTTTTGTAAGACCTTTCTGCCCTATTCCACTCACGAATAAGGTTTTCGAATCTCATGGAAAATTAATTGTGATATCTAGGAGCTTGTTTGCGCTACAGGAGGAATCCAAAGTCCTTTTTAATCATAGCGCTACGGCCACGTCCACTTCAACATCTTCCAATACACTTCCGTACGCAGACAATCTGTTTGACAGGATAATGATCAGAAATCAACTCTAGGAGGCGGAGCATGTCCCAGCTCCAGGTGATATTCCTGGCCGGGGCAATGTCAAGCACATCAGGTCTGCCTCTTCCACCAAATAAAGTCGGCTGACCTGAAGCCAACAGTTGCCATACATGTAATTGTGCTTCTACGGCCGTCTGACATTCATGTTGATGACACGACTCCATTGCACGTGCTTAACGTTCGGATCATCTGCGACCAAAACGGGTTGATATGTTGCCATCAGAAGCATATCAAGTGCCTCAGGAAGTATTCTCGTGTTCGAAGGGTTACCGGCACTAATTATTCGTATCGAACCACTCCTCATGTGAGAAACAAAGCTGATTCTATACGGTGAGTATCATAACAGTAAATGCCAAACAGCACGTGCGAATGACCATTTCACCAAAATAGCATTAGCGATTAGCATTTTGTAGAGAGGAAATCTAACAGGTTCTCCCTTGAGACGAGTCCCTTGTAGAAAAGCAACATCAATGTTGTTCTCTACAAAAAACTCTTTACACTCGAGTCTATTCAGAAAATGACCGTTTTAATTCCAACCCACCGCTTGGATACAATTCAGAAGCTGCCTTCTACCAATTAGACTGGTCCAAAGTGAAAAGAATGTCTTCGAGGCTGTTTGGAACCTGAACTGAGTGGGCAGAGGTGTTGCCTTGGGCAGCCGCCGAATATTATGCCCTGGCTTGTGTTCCACACGAATTTACGAGAAAATATCTTGGATCCTATTTATTACTACTGGAGTAGACCCCGCGCTTAAGCCGAGGACATTTGAAACATCCCTTGTAATTTGCATCGCGAAGCCCATCACAATTTCCACATATGTCCGGATCTTCGCTAGGCTTTTGATATTCCCTCGTGATATGAATTTCTATGCATGTTACATGAGCGGGGACGGCACAGGAAATCAATAGACAGTGCCGAAACGCTGACAACGGCTCAGCTACCACTTGTACATTGAGAAAATCTAGGACCTCGGAAATAATTTTCGGTTTTTCATTCTGTAGAATCAGATCCATGGGCAATAGAGTTTTGACTGTTTTGATTCATGTATCCTGAATGCTGATTCCGGGGTAAACCCCCTCTGAATCAGTTCGGCTTTGATATCTTGTAACGACGTTACTATTTTCCCGCTATATTTATCAGCCAAAAGCTTCCTGTAAGGAATTAAACCCCGCTTGGAAGTAATAATAGGTCTAGAAATACCATTCAGGTTCGTGATAAATCCGTGAATCACCCCTAACACGATAAATAGGCTAAACACCCTCCGTAACTCACGCCAATACCGCGAGCGTGGTTGTGAAGAATGAACGAATGATTGAAACAAAGCAATCGTACGTCACCCGCCCCACTCTGGAGCAAGCACTTGAATCGAACGCAAAACTCGAGAATCAAAGTTTCCACTGAAGATCGCATATTCATTCACGTACGAGCCAACAGTCCGATCGCCACCCAGCATAGTTGAGTCTAGACAGAGACGCGCGCACCGAGCTGACGTCACAGCCGTCGCCACCGAGAACATGACACTGTGTCCGAGCAGCCGTTGACGTCACGAAGGAAGGGAGGCCGATATTCTGGACGTTGGATCAAATGCGAGAGAAAGCAGTCAGTCGTTCCGAAGCAGCGAAGCCAGCCAACACGCCAGGGAGAGAGTTCCGCCAGAAGGACGAGAGTACAGCGGAGGCACACGCACCGAGCTGACGTCACAGCAGTCGCCACCGAGAACATGACACTGTGTCCGAGCAGCCGTTGACGTCACGAAGGAGGGGAGGCCGATATTCTGGGTAATTATTCTGTGAAGGTATAATTTGTATCGCAAACGACAGAGTCCACAAAACGGCGCGCGCATATAAGTCGATCAGGAGGATTCGGAAAGAGGGAGAAGCCGGCCGTAGTTCCGTTTCGACATATTTCAAAAGTAGTAGCTTGCCCAGCCCAGCAGAAGCAGTCACGCGGCCGACTAGTATCCAGAGTGAGAGCCAGAGACCGAAGCAGTCCACGACCGTCCCGGACCTTGCCGAAGCAGTGAGATCGGAGTTTGGTAAATATGTTGTATCAGGTAGAAGATATCAGGAAATGTTTGTAAGTACCACAGATGCGATGTGCGCATGATCGTAAGAGGCACATATTCATTTCAATGCTGTGCTGGCAATTTCTGCATACGAGTCCGTACAATACCCCCCCCACCGCAGAGCTTTTGGTTGTTAAGTTTACCCCGCTTGCTTGAAAACACCCTCCTTGCTTTCTCTGTATATAGTGCTTGCCATGTGTTCATTTGTTGTGATAACTTGAGGCCGCCGTCAGCCGCCCTCACTGTATGTCATTATTTTTAATATACCTGTTTATCCTGTTCTTAGTATTCTTTCATTTACTATTTTGAGTAGAATTTAAACATCTAGTGCGCAGTCGCCACCCAGGTCCGAAACCCAGTTAAAGGCAATTAAAGCCTGCCTTGCTGGCCCTTTACAGTGTCACGACTATATTGACCCTGGGTGTTTTCTTCACTGAACTGCCCGGAGCAAAAGTGGCCTTTTCCACTATAAAGCTAAAGGTGGCGCCCGAGGAAAACCGAGAATAGTGAAAAGCGCCAAAGTTTGATAATAGGGGAAGAAGACCCTTTACAAATTGGCGCCCGAGCAGGGACCGTTTTTATAGTATACCGAGACCTGTCATTTTTGACAGATGTCAACTTCGACTCAAAAGAGAGTCAATATGCCGAGTGACCCCTCGTTTAGTAGGTTTCCGGGGGTGTAGAACCGATTACCGTCATCCGTTTCCTTTTCAGGTTAACCAGTCACGAGATACGTGGGTGAAGAGAGAGAAAGCAGGCTCGTACGACAAGGACAGTTGGAAATCCGTGAAGCTAGTTCCGCAGAGTGTATAGAACCGAAATCCGTTGAAGGCTACCGACCTGTCATCTTTGACAGATTGTCAAACTCGGCTCAGAAGAGAGCCAGGCGTCCGTGCGATACCTCCTCAACGAATTATCGAGTGCGCAGAAGCGCTCCCCGCCATCCGTTCTGTCAATAGGAGGTACGGTGCCCAAGATACGAGCACTAGACACGGAGTTGAGTACTGACTGCGAACCAAGTAAGACGTGCAAACTGAGGAAGTGGAGTTTCGACTGTAAGACAAGTAAGACGTACGAGTTCCAAGTATTCGCCGAAGATGCCGACAGGACTAGAAAGCCCCATCGCCGTGCCAGTGACCACCACAGGCCCCGCCGGATCCCACTACCGCTGAGTCAGGTACAGGAAGTGACCTCAACGACACCTGCGTCGGATGGGTATACCAGCTACGAAAAGAGGAGCTAGACACCGAGCTCGCAGATTTCGCTTGGATCAACCGGCACCGTCGACGAAAGCGAAGGAGAATCATAAAGTTTCTCCGGAAGGACGAGCAGCATCACCCGCACCGACCGTCACCAACCCGTTTCCGTTCCCCACGACGACCATAGGGTTGCCACGACAACCGCACCGCCACCGTATTACCCACCATCACAGTAACGAGCACTGGAAGTCCGATCGGGGCAACGTACTCCCAGGAACCCTAGTAGGAGCACAGGCCGCCCCACTGCCGCCTACCACGAGTGTAGGGATGGCACCATTACGAGTAAAGGACTGGAGAGTGACCTTTAATGGGACCAACGACCCCGCCGCCTTCCTCGAAAGATTGGAGGAGATTCGAGAGTCCCAAGGCATCACCGCAGACCGCCTCCTGCAAGCTATGCCAGAGTTGCTGGAAGGAATGCCGGCCCTCTGGTTCAGAAACAACCGGGCATGCTGGCCGAGATGGGAAGACTTTTGCACCGCCTTTCAGGACTTCTTCTTCCCCGTTAACTACCGAATTGACTTGGAAGTGGCCATCAGCAGGAGGACACACAACCTGACAGAGAGTATGACAGCCTACATCACGGACCTGCAGACCATGATTCGCCGCCATGGTGGAATTTCGCCTGATCAGGAGTTAAACTGGCTGTACCGCAACCTACACCCAGAGTTCCGACGTGAAATAAGAAGGACGGACTTCAACAATGTCCAGAATTCCCAAAGCGCCAGAGAGTGCGAGCTTTTGCGAGCCGAGATTGAACAAGCTCAGAGTACGACTCCAATGCCGCTTTTTGCACCTTACCAGCACCCGGCAGCCCCACCAGTGGTCACTAGGGCTTGCCCAACTAGCCACACCGCCCCCTAGGAGCCCAGTAGTCCAGCCAGTCATGAGCCAAAGCAGCCCAGTCAACCGCCGCCCCATCGAAGAAAACCGAGAGTGTTGGCGATGCGGGCAGACAGGGCATTTAGAAACCAATGCCAATCAGCCCAAGGATATTCTGCTCCCGATGCAAGCGAGACGGAGTATTGTCTCGTGATTGCCCATGCCCACGGCCAGAAAACCAAAACCGACGAGAGGTACGTGCGGCCCCGCTCCCATGACGCCTCACCTACCGCCATCATCTACCACCGACCACCGACCGCATCTTTCCGTCAAGATTCCCGGTGGCACCGCTGAAGCGATGATTGACACAGGTGCCAATCTCCTATGTCGGCGACAGGATAACCAGGCAGTGGAATCTGCTAGGAGTACCGAAAACTCCAACTGCTACGAGTTCCGCCCGACTGGCCAATGGAGAAACCGTTACCATCCCGTAACGTATCACGTGGAGATCCGAGTTGGAGAACACCGCTTTGAGGAGTCTTTTGGACACCTTTGGGTGGACTGTCATCCGATATGGTCCTAGGAATGGACATATTGAGGAAAAGGCAGTTTGGACTCGACCTAGGAAGTGGCCAAATCTTGGTAAGAACCAACCCATTGCAAGGGAAGCTCGGCCGTACCATGCTTTCCAATTGGGTTATTGAGCCAAGACCGGCCCGACACTTTCAGAGAGGAAGAGGGACCACTTGCAAGACTTCCTACAGGACGAGTTACGCCCATTCGAGGGACATTCATGGGGTAACGCCGCTGGTAGAACATAGGATCCGTCTCCTAAACCCAGAGCCAATAAAGCAGCGATACCGACCCCAGAATCCCAGGATGCAGGAAGTTTTCAATCCCAAAGCTGACAGAATGCCACAGGAGAACATCATAGAACCCTCCGAAAGCCCGTGGAGCTCGCCAGTAGTCATCGTCCGAAAGAAAGATGACGAGCCGAGGTTTTGCAGCGACTTCCCAGAAAGTCGATTCCGTCTCCATGAAGGATGCGTACCCGTTGCCGTTCATCAACACCTTCTGGACCGATCAAGCCGCCACCCGAAGACCAGGACAAGCAGCTACCGCCCCAGCAGCTCCGGAACCCCCTCTGACTCTATACCTACCCGTCAACAGGGAGCTGTGCTGGCACTGCGGTCAACCAGGGCACACACGCACCGTGTGCCAACAAAACAACCCCTCCTGTTTTGCTCCCGATGTGGCGAAGGATGTCCTCTCCGGGAATGCCACTGTTCCGACCCACCCGCCCAGGGAGACCAGCCCAGAGGAGACCAGCCCATAGGAGACCAGCCCAGAGGAGACCAGCCCGAGGAAGTTCAGCACCCATGTTGATGTCGTATCCTGACCCGCATGTCACCGATGCGGATGTTCAGCACCCATGTCCATGTTGATGTCGTATCCTGACCCGCATATCCCCGATGCGGATGTTCAGCACCCTTATGTTGATGTCGTATCCTGACCCGCATATCCCCGATGCGGATGTTCAGCACCCATTCGATGTCGTATCCTGACCCGCATTCCCCGATGCGGATGTTCAGCACCTATGTTGATGTCGTATCCTGACCCGCATATCTCCGATGCGGATGTTCAGCACCCATGTTGATGTCGTATCCTGACCCGCATATCCCCGATGCGGATGTTCAGCTACACATGTTGATGTCGTATCCTGACCGCATATCCCCGATGCGGATGTTCAGCACCATGTTGATGTCGTATCCTGACCCGCATACCCCGATGCGGATGTTCAGCACCATTGATGCCGTAGGCAACCTGTAGGATCAGGATGCGGATGCCAGCACCCAATCCAGGAAGGTTTTTTTTATTTCATTATTGTGGGTATGACTATTTTTTTTTTTTTTTTTTTTTTTACTGGAATGTTTTTTTTTAGGTAATCATTTACACAGTAGTCCTGTTTGTTGCTCTCCGGCAACCAGGCAAGGTTTATTTTGTTTTTCATTTGGAATAATTTGAGGTCCACATTTAATTTTATTTCATTCCGTAATTTATGTATCAGGTGGACCTACCCCGAATAAAGGGTTCGACTATTAGGGGGGTAGGCACCTGGCGGGCTATACTGTTATATTCCGAATGGACCTGTTTTTTTGTTAGAACATAAGGTTGCTAGCCGTCTAAGTTTTGAGAATGTTCACAGCAAAACGAGTTAGTTTTCAGGTCCCTCTGACCATACGAATGCATGTTGAAAAGAAAAAAAAAGTTTTTTTCTTTTTCCCCGAAGTGGGAAGGGTGTGTAACGAAGTTACTATTTTCCCGCTATATTTATCAGCCAAAAGCTTCCTGTAAGGAATTAAACTCCGCTTGAAAGTAATAATAGGTCTAGAAATACCATTCAGGTTCGTGATAAATCCGTGAATCACCCCTAACACGATAAATAGGCTAAACACCCTCCGTAACTCACGCCAATACCGCGAGCGTGGTTGTGAAGAATGAACGAATGATTGAAACAAAGCAATCGTACGTCACCCGCCCCACTCTGGAGCAAGCACTTGAATCGAACGCAAAACTCGAGAATCAAAGTTTCCACTGAAGATCGCATATTCATTCACGTACGAGCCAACAGTCCGATCGCCACCCAGCATAGTTGAGTCTAGACAGAGACGCGCGCACCGAGCTGACGTCACAGCCGTCGCCACCGAGAACATGACACTGTGTCCGAGCAGCCGTTGACGTCACGAAGGAAGGGAGGCCGATATTCTGGACGTTGGATCGAATGCGAGAGAAAGCAGTCAGTCGTTCCGAAGCAGCGAAGCCAGCCAACACGCCAGGGAGAGAGTTCCGCCAGAAGGACGAGAGTACAGCGGAGGCGCACGCACCGAGCTGACGTCACAGCAGTCGCCACCGAGAACATGACACTGTGTCCGAGCAGCCGTTGACGTCACGAAGGAGGGAGGCCGATATTCTGGGTAATTATTCTGTGAAGGTATAATTTGTATCGCAAACGACAGAGTCCACAAAACGCGCGCGCATATAAGTCGATCAGGAGGGATTCGGAAAGAGGAGAAGCCGGCCGTAGTTCCGTTTCGACATATTTCAAAGAGGTAGTAGCTTGCCCAGCCCAGCAGAAGCAGTCACGCGGCCGACTAGTATCCAGAGTGAGAGCCAGAGACCGAAGCAGTCCCGACCGTCCCGGACCTTGCCGAAGCAGTGAGATCGGGTTTGGTAAATATGTTGTATCAGGTAGAAGATATCAGGAAATGTTTGTAAGTACCACAGATGCGATGTGCGCATGATCGTAAGAGGCACATATTCATTTCAATGCTGTGCTGGTAATTTCTGCATACGAGTCCGTACAATACCCCCACCGCAGAGCTTTTGGTTGTTAAGTTTACCCCACTTGCTTGAAAACACCCTCCTTGCTTTCTCTGTATATAGTGCTTGCCATGTGTTCATTTGTTGTGAAAACTTGAGGCCGCCGTCAGCCGCCCTCACTGTATGTCATTATTTTTAATATACCTGTTTATCCTGTTCTTAGTATTCTTTCATTTACTATTTTGAGTAGAATTTAAACATCTAGTGCGCAGTCGCCATCCAGGTCCGAAACCCAGTTAAAGGCAATTAAAGCCTGCCTTGCTGGCCCTGTTACAGTGTCACGACTATATTGACCCCTGGAGTGTCTTTCTTCACTGAGACTGCCCGGAGCAAAAGTGGCCTTTTCCACTATAAAGCTAAAGGTGGCGCCCGAGGAAAACCGAGAATAGTGAAAAGCGCCAAAGTTTGATAATAGGGGGAGAAGACCCTTTACAATCTCTACAGAGTAAAAATTCGGGGACTTCCCAGAAAACTACTGTATGTTTTAAAGCCTCAGGTAGACTGTGAGTGTGGAAGGGAAAAATATGCTTGAAATTTTTTTGTAGTCCTCAAGGAAAGATACAAAAATTGTTGATACCGTCAAACACATTCTTTGACGACTTATTGAACGTAATGTTGCATTTAAACAAATAATTCACCTAATCTAATCACTAATAGTGATGGAAATTACTTTCTGTAAGTAAAAAACATTAATATATATTGAGAAAGTGAAATTCTTCTTACTCCGTAACCTATTATATTTTTTCAAGTTGCACATGTTCATGTACTTTATATTTGAAATTATCAACTATAATTTTAAATGTTTTTCCAACTTCGAGTTCAGAACTTATATTGCACCCTAGAGTACATGGAGAAAAATCATGAACAACATAGAAAGTAATCTTAACAAAGCTGTAATATATATATATATATATATATATATATATACATATATATATATATATATATATATATATATATATATATATATATATATATATATATATATATATATATATATATATATACAGTATCCGCCAAAACCTTGGAACCATATGAGGATTTTTTTTTTATAAAAAGCTTCTCAGAAAATTTCATTCATCATGAAAATTGCTGCATTCAATTAGACTGAATGAGCGCATAGCCGTTATTATCAGTTGCGTGCGGCTAATCGGGATTCCGGCGATATTCTAAATTCACTAGAGTGAAGTAACATTACTATGGAAAATATCGACAAATTGAAAAAAGTTGTTTGCAATTGGAAGATATTACCAGTTATCCAGTGTAGTCTACCAATTACTAATTTCAATAACTGCTTGATGAATTGGCCGCAAATTTTAATGGGAATTATCGGCAATAATTTTTGCTAGTGAATTACTTAGCATAAATTGTCGGTCAAAGAGAATCTTGAAGATTAGTCCAAAAAAACAGTAATGGAAAAATAATGAACTGAAGCCAGGATCCTTAAAAAAGAGGTACATCTTTATGAGTAAAATATTTGCTGGATAATTATTAACCACAAAATAAATATTTGAATTAGGACTTGGGAGGTAGGTGTACCTGACTGGATACGTGGGAATATCTTTCAATTGCAAACAACTTTTTTCGAAAACATTTTTCGATATTTTCCATAGCAATGTCACTTTACTCTTCTATAGTGAATTTAGAATATCGGCCGATTTCCGCTTAGCCGCACGCAACTGATATTTATTATTTAGTCTTATTGAATGCATCATCTTTCATGAGAAATGAAATTTTTTGAGAAACTATTAAAAAAAAATCCCATATTGCTCCAAGATTTTGGCAGACACTGTATGAATATATATATATATATATATATATATATATATATATATATATATATATATATATATATATTTATATATATATATATATTTATATTTGCGTTTATACAGTCCCGTTTCGGTACATACTGCCCACGAACCCAGACCAAATCCTACGAACTCAGACCCGGCTTCGGGCTTGACAAGGTTTTGCTATGTAAAACTGTTTAGGAGGGTTGGGACGCACACGGGACGAAATAGTGGCCGAGTTTGGAAAAGCGGTGAAATGAAGATTTTTATACTGATTCAGTTCCATCACTGAGCGTGTAGGCGGCGCTCCCGGTGGGAAAACATATGGTATATAATGCCATGCATTTTACCGACGAATACCAACCCGAAATTTGGCAGCAGCGCCGGTTATGTGTTGACGAAGTTTCAGCAGCAAGTTTGAACCCTATTGTTGATATATTGTAATTTTTGATTATTTGAGGATACCTTTATTTCACGGAAAATTATATTTGAAAGACTAATTTGTTGACAGCTCTGTTCACTGTATTCCTAAAGATTTTCCTACAAATAAACATGGAGCAACAAACAATTATTTAAAATGGATATTTTCAAAGTTCAGCTTTTGAAAAGCTTTCATTTAACTTGCTCCGTTCATATACCTGTCTATCTTTCCTGTACAAAACTTGTTAGTGAATTTTGACCTACTTCTAGTCGTTTGATTACCTTGAAATTTGTCAGTTTTTCATAATTCCGGTGACAATGCATCATTAAATTTTTGTTAGCGGAAAAACAGAATGGGGGCTCCAAAATGTTGGGCAAATTATGTGATAATGGTCTGATCCTAATAAAAATTGAAATGTGGAAGTTTTTGGGATCGGAGATTATGATTTTTTTGACAAAGTTCATAAATTCAATATGACGGCTCCAAGATGACGTACGAGTTTTGTTATTATGTTCCGATTCTTTTGATAATTGGTATGTGGGGTTCCTTGGTATTGGAGGTGACGGACGAGTTATGTGATTATGATCCGATCCTATTCAAAATTGGTGTGGGGGTTTTTGGGGTCAACAATTATAATTTTTTTGCGAACGAGTTTTGTTGTTGAGGTCCGATTCTATTAAGAATTGGTGTGAGGGTTTTTGTGGTCGGTGATTAAATTTTTTTTGTCAAAATTCATAAATTCAAGATGGCTGACGAATTTTTTTATCATGTTCTGATTCTACTCAAAATTGGTGTGTGGGGATTTTTGAGGTCGAGGATTATGAATTTTTTGTCAAAATTTATAAATTCAAGATGGGAGGAGTTCTGTGATTTATTGGACGATTTTATCTATAAATGGTATCTAGAAATTGTTAAAGTCGGAAAATATAATTTTCCGTTAAAATTCGATAATTCGAAATGACGGATTCAATGACCAGAAAGAATTGAATAAATATTATTGAAAACATTTTTCAATGACAAGCTTTTATTCTAATGCACTAAAAAGGAAAAATAACAGATTAAAAAGCTAGCCGCGCCATGTTTTCAGATAGATAATGAAAAATTGGTATTCCTGCGCGACAAGCTTTTCAATCTGTGACGCACAGATTAACCCACGTCACACATTTGAAAAACTTATTTTTTCCTTTTTGGTGCATTCGAATAAAAGTGGTTGTCGAAAAGTTTTTTTTAATCACTTGATTTTGGAACCAATTCTATTGGACTGAAAGTCTTATTATTATTATTATTACATGGAGGAAAGACACGAATCCAACCAGAATATATAGTTGCACTCTGTATTTGCTGTCTATCAGGTTCAAATGTTGCACTTGGAATTTTTTCTGTTTCAAATCTACTCTGAATTCCCAGGTGCTCTCCATTCGAGTGACCATGTATTATGACATTTTGTATGAAAAATTATCAAGATGGCGCCTTCAAAATGGTGGTGTGATTTATGGTCCAAAGATTCATGGTCCATTTCTTTTCAAAATTGGCATCTAGGGGTTGTTGAAATCAAAGATGATTTTTTTGTAAAAACTTAAGAATTCAAGATAACGGATTTTATTAATGACTGCAAAGAATGGAATAAAAATGAATAGAAAAAAAATTATGTTGAGCCTCCATGCAAATAATTTTCTCCAAAAGTGTCACATATGTTATTCTGTGAATAACAGATTCAAAAGCTTGTACTGCGGCTAGGTCTTTAAAAATGAAAATTATAATTTTTTTATGCATTTGAATGAAAGCTTATATATTTTGTTACATTTTCATGATCATTTGAATGATGGTGGTTTTTTCTTTTCATTTACATTCCTCGTGTATATGGAATCAAAGGAGAGTTAAATCATTTTTCATGTTAAATGACTCATGAGATAAAAAATGGCGGTAAATTCAATGATCGAAAAAAAAAATCGGAAAAAAAATCCGCGGAAAATTTCACGAATCGTTTTGGAAAAGTTTCCACTAATATCACTCGGAAAATCTCAAATATTTGTAAGGGTACTACACAAGTAATTCACAAATTATTAAAACATGTTTTTATTGAAAACCAAATATTTGCACTCCTATAAAATTGTTGAAAGTAAAGAAGTCCCTTGAATTAGCAAAGAATACTATAACATACATTCCCAAATTCATTTGTTACGATAGGTATTGAATAATAGGGTTTTAATCCTGATCCAATCTTTCTCCTGAAAATCATCAGGATTATGATTGTTGAATTCGAGGCATTCATTTTTTTTTGAAACCATCTTCTTCCCTATATGTTTTTTGAATTTCTCTAAAACAATTTTTTTCTGACGGAGCTCCAATTTTACCCGCCCACAAACTTTTTTTTCAGTATTTTCAGGTTTATTTATTTTTTTGCCTGCTTCTCCCCTTCTCTCTATTTCTTCTTGACTGTCCTCAATTCCATCTTGACTTCACCCTCGCAGGAAATGCATTTATAAACAGTGACACATGTATTCATTTATCCCTTACAAAGACCTCAAATACCAATTTTTATGACCCTAATTCGAAAACTAACAGAACCATTATGCTCACTTTTACCTTCCATTCCACCCCTTCAGGGGTTGAATTTCTAAAAACACTGAAATATATATTTTTTCTATTTGTAACAAAGACTTCAGATATAATTTTTTATGGCCCGAACTAGAAAACTAACGGAATTCGCATACAAACTTCCAATACCAATTCAACCTCCCTTTCACACCCAAATAACAAATTTCATGATCCTTACTTCGAAACTAACTATACAGACTTTGGGGTTGAATTTTCAAAAACCTTGAAACACATATATCTTCATTTGTGAGGAAGGGCCCAAATACTAATTTCCATGACTCTAATTTCGAAAGCAACTTTACTTTCACCCCCCCTTCCCACCCCTCTAGGGATGAAATATCAAAAAAATATGCCGTCAACATTTCAGCTCTTATGTCCAGCGGTTTGATCCAGGCATTGATAGTATATCAGTTAATCAGTTATTTAGTTAGTCAGGACATGTAATTATATATGTACATATAACCCCAAACACGAGGTAGCTGCTGTGAACCATTGAGGATATCCCTGGAAGGTCTTCCGTCTCCATCATCAGATCAATTCCGGTCCCCCATTTTGTTGTAGTGTCATCAGAACAACATAACATGTGCTGAGTTTCAACAGAATCGGTTCACAGGTGTAGAATCAATAAATTATCCCCTATTTTTCTACCCCTGGAAGTGTGATTTCAAATTTATATGGGATCAACTCACAAGCATATCCTATACTATGAAAAACATCTGAATCGGATATCCCAGTACAAAGTTATGTGTGGTAGAATCGGTTAAGAAGTAAAAATTCAGTGGGTGAACCAACAATCATTCCTCATTTTCCTACCCTAAGGCGTTGATTTTTTATTCAAATCAAACTGGAACCAACTTCAAAATATACCCTGTCCATCAAAATAAAAATCATCAAAATCGGACTACTGTGCAAATAGTTATGAGTGGTCAAATATAAAAAATATATATACGCGTCGACTAGAGTACCTCCTCTTCGTTTTTCGTCGGTTGATAATGAATCCCATAAACTAAACAGAAAAATCCTGTAACTGAAACTTATACGTGAAAGAAGGAGTAAAGAAAGAAAGAAAGTGTTTTACCATAATACATCTCGATAACAATTTCGTGATCTATTCCAATAGAAAATTATAAATTGAATGCAGAACAGTTTTAAGATGCTTTTTGAACATATTGGTAGGATAGTTAAAATGTCCAAGTGGGTATCAGTTACGAAATTAAAAGAATTTATCGATCTCATCGAAAGAGAGTTAGTGTAGTAATTGCTTTTAGGAGTTTTCATGTGGAAAATTAGTCTATTGGTTGTTATGTAGGGACTGCAATTAATTGTATACTCAGAGATTGGTTAGCGTAAACAAAAAGTATATCAGAAAATTTCTTCCGGATAAATAATCGTCCAAGTTTGTTAAATTTGAGGTTTTCGTCATAACATTCGGAATGCCGATAGCGAAAATGTTGTTTAGATTTTTGACAATTTTTTTCTGGACATAGTCGATACGTAAGATATATTTGTCATACATAGGGTATAATTCAATTGAATTCCAATATAGGTATAACCATAGAGTTATAAATTGTTATAACATAGTAGATGACTTTAAAATTATTCGGTATTTCTCAGGCTGAAGTCGACAGCTTTCAATGCCCTCCTAACGATAACCTCAACATGGCTTTCTAACGGTTTTTTTTATCCAGGATCACCCATAGGTCCTTTCCTTCATCTTCGGATTATAGTATCTGTTATTTATATGAAGATTTGTTGTCAAAGGAGTTGAACACTTCGATAAGATAATTTGGGAACATTTCTGTATATTGAGAACGAGCCTATTGGTTGTGATGTATTTTGAAAAACGATTTAGATCATTCTGAAGGTCTAAGTGGTCCACGTTGTCTTTGATTGCTTCATTTATTTTTCAATCATCCACGTATGATGATATTTTAGATGCAACTGAACATTTTTCTATGATACTTAGAGAAATACTGAGTAGTAAGGGACCAAGGTGTGTTCTATTCGTTACACCTGAGGTAATTACTGTTTCATGCGATTGAGAGTTATTCAAGGCGATATATTGGTATCTGTTAGAAATATAAGAGTTGAGAAGCCTCAATACATTGCCATATACACCAATATTTCCAAGTTTAGTCACCAGAGTTGGATGATGTACTATCAAATGCCTTGGAAAAGACGGTGTACACCGCACACATTGACACTCCATGTTCCATGGAGTTGAAAATATCTTGCACAAATAAAAGAGATTAGTAGTGACACATGCCTTCTTGTTGAAGTGTAATGTTATGCAAACCATTCAAATTCACAAATTTTATTCTATATTAGTGGGAAAAATTGAGATGCAAACAAATAAACTGACATACAGAGGATCTAAGTTGATAATAACTGATGAAAAACCTTTTTGAAGACAAGATTTTATGTAGGCCGTGTACTTAAAACGTATAAAATAGGTTTTAGTCATCGCTGACAATGATTTGATTATTTTTTTTCGAATTATTTGGTTTTAAAAAGCTTGTCATGAAAATAGGTACCAAATCATTCGATTGGACAGTGATTGGTTGGTAAGTAAAAACTTCTCAAAGTATATCATTTCTACAAATATTCATAAAAGTAGGTACCAATTAATTTCATTGGTTGGTAAGTAACAATTCGTTGAAGTATTAATTTCATCACAATTCACGCGACAAGCTTTTTGAAACTGAATAATTCAATAAAAGGTGATCGTATTTATATAATATTTAGTTTTTTGCTTTTCAGTTAGTTCGCCTTGATCTGTTCATTTCTAATAGAGCATCGTTATTACAAGGTATTTTCCCTGTAACTTTCGAGCTGAAAAAAATCATGATCTCTGACACCAAAAACTCCCACACATCAATTTTGAATAGAATCTGACCATAATCACGAATCTCTTCCACCATTCTGAAGTCGCTATCTTGAATTCATAAATTTCGACAAAAAATGGATAATTTCCGAACCTGAAAACTCCCACATACCAATTTTGAATTGAATCGGACCATAATACAAAACTCGTCCGCCATCTTGGGGCGCCATCTTATTTATGAATTTGACAAAAATTTCATAATTCCGACCCCGAGAACCCCCACATACCAATTTTGAATAGAATAGGACCATAATCACAAAACTCGTCCGCCATATGGGAGCCGCCATCTCATGAATTTTGACAAACATTTTATAATCTCCGACCCCGAATACCCCCACATCCCAATTTTGGAACAAATAGGACCATAATTACAAATCGTCCGCTATCTTAAAGTCGCCATTTTGTTTTTTTCTCTAACAAAAATTCCATAATGCATTCCCCCCGGAATTATGAACATCTGCTAGGTCGGTCAAAATTCACCTGCGAGATTTGAACGAAACTAACAAACGAACTAACTTACTAACAAATGAAACTGAATAAAAGCTTGTAAAAATCAATAAATATCATAAAATGAAATTTATTTATCTGGCGACTGAATAGGACAGAAGTCAAGTGAACAAAATTGTTTGGCTAGTTAATTTTTCTCTCGTGTTTGTGTTGTGAAAATGAAACATTCTCTGCGCAATTTGATCATAATATCTTGCGAAAAGAGCGGCAACTCTGCCGGGTCTGTGAACGTGGATTAAATGTCAGAAATTGTATGTAATGGCTTGACAACGCGGTAAAATATAATGGGCTTGTGAACGTGACATAAATTATACAATTATTTTTTTTTTTCACTTTTTTTACCCCTCTCAGTTCCAGTTATTTTTGGAGATTGTAATAAATGTAGAACACCAAAATGTTTGTTGAAATATAGTATTTCTAGGGGATTTATGGATAATTTAAGGTCTGACAATGGGTTAATCTTATATATATATATAAAATTTATTATATATATATTAAATATATATATATATTAAATATATATATATATACATTTATATATATATATTTAATATATATATATATATATATAATTTTTCTGTTTATTATAATATTTCATAACAAAATAATTTGTGATAACATCATAACATAACAAAATATATATATATATATATATATATATATATATATATATATATATATATATATATATATATATATATATATATATATATATATATATATATATATATATATATATATATATATATATATATATATATATATATATATATATATTGTTATGTTATGATGTTATACAAATATTTTTTTGAAATATTGATAGATAAATCTCAAAAATATATTACTCCTGCCTTTTCCGCCTTTTTCTCGATAAATATTATTGCCCTCTTTGCCTTGAAATGATATATTGCCTTTACTTGCCTTGAAATGATATATTGCCCTTACTTGTCACTACTTTGCGATAAATATTAAGAAATAATATATTTTCCTTAATTGCCTTTTCCGCCTTTTTCTCGATAAATATTATTGCCCTTACTTGCCCCACGTTGGGCACCATTTTGTTATGTATTGATAAATTGTAAATATAAATTGTTGTTATAAAATGAAAATTGCTAATAATTTTCACTCTTCGTTGTGAGCCAAATTGTTATGATATAGATAAGTATTTTCGCCCTGTATAATATGTTTTGTAATGTAATAATAATGACTAGCTAGCGTCACAGTTCCCTCGTCACGTTGCTGCCAATTTTTATCATTTTTCTTACCACGACTTAACTCAGTTGGTACTCCTCTCGTCTCAGATAGCCGGTTCAGGCAATTGAGCCACTAACCACTGCTTGATGTCAAGTCTGTGTTTATAAATATGATTGCTGATAATTGTGGAGAACAAAACGACAAAGTATCAAAAAGCAATTATTTCCTTTATTTAGGAAAACTTAATTTTACCTGGCCTACGATAGATAACTTACTCTGAGGTGAATCTACAAATATTCATGGATAATCATGAGAAAAACGGTTCATGGATAAATAGACACCTCACTTTTACCTGGACAGTGAAAATTCCTTCAATAGTTCAAAATCAAATGAAATAAAAGTTCTTCTGATGGGAAATGAGTTATTAGTGAAATTGTTCAGTTCGTGACGTGCACTAGGAAAGTTTATACCTGTCGCTGGAATTGTCGCTGTTCAAGATACACCCGGATTTAGATTCTCTTTCACTCCAATGCTCTAAGGGACTCCAATACCAAATAGAGGAACCATACCAATCCAAATATCAGCTTTCGAATACTTGTATATGGTTTGAAAATAAGGTAATGTTGGTTTTCTGTTTATAATGTTGAAATTTATGAATTTTTATTTCCCTCCCAACAAAACGTGCCATTCGTTTTCGAATTATTTTCGGTCTCCTTCTGGCTTTGTTTTCCGTTACTTGGATACCAATACTCCTCAGTCCTTTTTATTTGAATTTTGGAATTCGCGCACTATGTTCTCATATTTTCACTGTTTGGGGTAATTTGTCAAGACTTATAAATGAATCTATTTTTCCTTTCTTACAGACTATTTACAATATTCAATCATAATTGTCTCTGACACTTTCTCGTTCTTATTTTCTCACAATTTCAAATCTTACATTTGACCATACTGTTCCCTGAGTGGCTATTGTCATCAAGAAGTTTGCTGTTCTCCCATTGGCTACTTTTAGTTAGATACAATTTCATATACTGTTTGTTTCAAGCTTATAATTTTGTGGATCACATTTTATTCAGGATGATTTTGTAAATCTAGACCTTTCTTGTTGTCTTTTGAGTAATTATGGGTTGTAATCATTATGACAGTGTATGAAATTGATTGTGATATAGTATTTGGATATTTTTATCTATTCATATTATACAGAGGCTTAATAAAGGAAATAGAACTTCGAAAATTATGTAAAAACACTTTCTTGAAATTAATATCTATTAAGTAATTATTCTTTTTGTAAGAAAGGAAAAAAAGATTCATTTATAAGTCTTGACAAATTACCCCAAACAGTGAAAATATGAGAACATAGTGCGCGAATTCAAAAATTCAAATAAAAAGGACTGAGGAATATTGGTATCCAAGTAACAAAAAACAAAGCCAGAAGGAGACCGAAAATAATTTGAAAACGAATGGCACGTTTTGTTGGGAGGGAAATAAAAATTCATAAATTTCAACATTATAAACAGAAAACCAACATTACCTTATTTTTACACCATATACAAGTATTCGAAAGCTGATATTTGGATTGGTATGGTTCCTCTATTTGGTATTGAAGTTCCTGAGAGCATTGGATTGAAAAGAGAATCCAAATCGGGTGTATCTTGAACGCGACAATTCCAGCGATAGGTATAAACTTTCTAGTGCACGTCACGAACTGAAAATTTCACTAATAACTCATATCCCATCAGAAGAACTTTTATTTCATTTGATTTTGAAATATTGAAGGAATTTTCACTGTCCAGGTAAAAGTGGGGTGTCTATTTATCCATGACCTGTTTCTCATGATTATCCATGAAATATTTGTAGATTCACCTCAGAGTAAGTTATCTATCGTAGGCCAGGTAAAATTAAGCTTTCATGAATAAAGGAAATAATTGCTTTTTGATACTTTGTCGTTTTGTTTTCCACAATCATCAGCAATCATATTTATAAACACAGAACTTGACATCAAGCGTGGTTAGTGGCTAAATCCTGAACCGCTATCTGAGAAGAGAGTCCACTGATTTAGTCGTGGTAAGAAAAATTATAACAATTGGCAGCAACGTGACGAAGAACTGTGACGCTAGCTAGCATTATTATTACATTACAAACTATTATACAGGGCGAAAATACTATCTATATCATAACAATTTGCCACAACGAAGAGTGGAATATTACCAATTTTCATTTTATAACAACAATTTATATTTACAATTTATCAATACATAACAAAATGCCAACGTTGGACAAGTAAGGCAATAATATTTATCGAGAAAAAACGAAAAGGCAAGGAAGGAAATATATTATTTCCCAATATTTATCGCAACGTAGTGACAAGTAAGGGCAATATATCATTTCAAGGCAAGTAAAGGCAATATATCATTTCAAAGGAAGAGGGCAATAATATTTATCGAGAAAAAGGCGGAAAAGGCAAGTAAGGGAAATATATTATTTCTGAATATTTATCTATCAATATTTCATAACAAAATAATTTGTGATAACATCATAACATAACAATATATATATATATATATATATATATAATATATATATATATATATATATATATATATATATATATAGATATATATATATATATATGAATATATATATATATATATATATTCATACAGTGTCTGCCAAAATCTTGGAGCAATATGGGATTTTTTTAATAGTATCTCAAAAAATTTCATTTCTCATGAAAGATGATGCATTCAATAAGACTAAATAATAAATATCAGTTGCGTTGCGGCTAAGCGGAAATCGGCCGATATTCTAAATTAACTATAGAAGAGTAAAGTGACATTGCTATGGAAATTATCAAAAAATGTTTTCGAAAAAAGTTGTTTGCAATTGAAAGATATTCCCACTTATCCAGTCAGGTACACCTACCTTCGAAGTCCTAATTCAAATATTTATTTTGTGGTTAATAATTATCCATCAAATATTTTACTCATAAAGATGTACCTCTTTTTTGAGGATCCTGGCTTCAGTTCATTATTTTTCCATTACTGTTTTTTTGGACTGATCTTCAAGATTCCCTTTGACCGAAATTTTACAATTTATGAATTTTCCAATTCCCTTAAAATTTGCCCAATTATCAAGAGTTATTGAAATTATAATTGGTAGACTACACTGGATAACTGGAAATATCTTTCAATTGCAAACAACTTTTTTCAATTTGTCGATATTTTCCCTAGTAATGTTACTTCACTCTAGTGAATTTAGAATATCGCCGGAATCCCGATTAGCCGCACGCAACTGATAATAACGGCTATGCGCTCATTCAGTCTAATTGAATGCAGCAATTTTCATGATGAATGAAATTTTCTGAAAAGCTATTTATAAAAAAAAAACCTCATATGGTTCCAAGGTTTTGGTGGATACTGTATATATATATATATATATATATATATATATATATATATATATATATATATATTACTTTCTTTGTTGTTCATGATTCTTCTCCATGTACTCTAGGGTGCAATATAAGTTCTGAACTCGAAGTTGGAAAAACATTTAAAATTATAGTTGATAATTTCAAATATGAAGTACATAAACATGTGCAACTTGAAAAAATATAATAGGTTACGGAGTAAGAAGAATTCCACTTTCTCAATATAAATTAATGTTTTTTACTTACAGAAAGTTATTCCCATCACTATTAGTGATTAGATTAGGTGAATTAATTGTTTAAATGCAACATTACGTTCAATAAGTCGTCAAAGAATGTGTTTGACGGTATCAACATTTTTTTGTATCTCCCCTGAGGACTACAAGAAAATTTCAAGCATATTTTTCCCTTCCACACTTACAGTCTACCTGAGGCTTCAAAACGTACAGTAGTTTTCAGGGAAGTCCCCGAATTTTTACTCTGTGAAGATATCAAAGCCGAACTGATTCAGAGGGGGTTTACCCCGGAATCAGCATTCAGGATACATGAATCAAAACAGTCAAAACTCTATTGCCCATGGATCTGATTCTACTGAATGAAAAACCGAAAATTATTTCTGAGGTCCCAGATTTTCTCAATGTACAAGTGGTAGCTGAGCCGTTGTCAGCGTTTCGGCACTGTCTATTGAACTCCTGTGCCGTCCCCGCTCATGTAACATGCATAGAAATTCATATCACGAGGGAATATCAAAAGCCTAGCGAAGATCCGGACATATGTGGAAATTGTGATGGGCTTCACGATGCAAATTACAAGGGATGTTTCAAATGTCCTCGGCTCAGACGCGGGGTGTACTCCAGTAGAAATCAATAGGATCCAAGATATTTTCTCGTAAATTCGTGTGGCACACAAGCCAGGGCATAATATTCGGCGGCTGCCCGGGGCAACACCTCTGCCCAATCAGTTCAGGTTCCAAACAGCCTCGAAGACATTCTTTTCACTTTGGACCAGACTAATTGGTAGAAGGCAGCTTCTGAATTGTATCCAACGCTGGGTTGGAATTAAAAGGGCATTTCCTGAATAGACTCGAGTGTAAAAAAGTTTTTTGAGAACAACATTGATGTTGCTTTTCTAAAGGGGCTCGTCTCAAGGAGAACCTGTTAGATTTCCTCTCTACAAAATGCTAATCGCTAATGCTATTTTGGTGAAATGGTCATTCGCACGTGCTGTTTGGCATCTACTGTTAGATACTCACCGTATAGAATCAGCTTTTTTCTCCATGAGGAGTGGTTCGATACGAATAATTAGTGCCGGGAACCCTTCGAACACGAGAATCTTCCTGAGGGCCGATATGCTTCTGATGGCAACATATCAACCGTTTTGGTCGCAGATGATCAACGTTAAGCACGTGCAATGGAGTCGTGTCATCAACATGAATTCAGACGGCCGTAGAACACAATTCATGTATGGCAACTGTTTGGGTTCAGGTCAGCCGACTTTATTTGGTGGAAGAGGCAGACCTGATGGGGCGACATTGCCCCGGCCAGGAATATCACCTGGAGCTGGGACATGCTTCGCCTCCCAGAGTTGATTTCTGATCATTACCCTGTCAAACAGATTGTCTGCGTACGGAAGTGTATTGAAAGATGTTGAAGTGGACGTGGCCTAGGTATGATTAAAAAGGCTTTGCGGTTCCTCCGGCGAAAAAAGCTCCAGATTCACAATGAATTTTCCTGAAATTGAAAACCTTATTCTAGGGGGAATAGGGAGAAAGGTCTTAAAAAAAATATTTTCCCCTGCAAAAGAATCCGCAAAAAGGGTTTGGGGGGTTAAACTTTATAATTGGAAAAAATTTTGGGGAATCCTTCAAAATTAAAATTTTTTTTTTTTTATTAATTTAAATCAAGCAAAAATTTTAAAATTAAAAAAAAAAACTGATCTGCTTTCTATTCGGGGGGGAAGGGGTTGTTTAAAGCCCCGAGATCGATTTTTTGAGCTGAATGGCATCCATCTGGATCGGATCTTCTGTTAGAAATGGGGTTCTCTGGGAAACCCAGTATTCCCAGGCTTCACTGGATGAACTCAAGGTGCCTCAAATTTTTCATCACAAAAAAAAGAATTACAAATCAATTTGAATTTTTTCAAAAACCGGTGCAATCACTACTGAATATTGCCCCCGGATTGTGTCCTGATTCTGAAGGGGGGGAAAAACCCAACCTTCCCGAAATTTCGGACCAATCAGTCGCCACAGTTCAGCTAAATTTTTTGGAGAGTCTGCCTGGAAAGTCTTGACGACGAAGTGGAGGATAAATGTCCTACCGGATGAGCGTTCGGTTTTCCCCCAATTTTACCTAAATTCGGTCCTGAGGCTGGTGGAAAAAGATGAAGTCTTTAAACACCAACAAAGCTCATTTACTTTTTATTTAAGAAGCTTCCAAAAAGTTTGCATGAGGGTGCTTTTAAAATCAGTTGATTTCCATTCCTTACCTGGTGAATGGGATGAATCGTTCCCCCGGGTAGAACATTCCATTTGAAGTCAACATGTTAATCAACAATCTCGGTTAGGGAGAATTTGAAGCCAGTGTTCCCCGGGGCAATATCGTCTTCTATGCCTCCTCCTTTTTTTCAGAGATCCCGGGTGAACCGTGAATTTTTTTTCGCTTTTTCACCCTTTCTCCTCCGTCGATCATCTGATGGGTGTCGTTCATTTGCAGAACGCATTAACCGATCTCCCCCAGTGGTATTTTGGGAGAATGTAGGGATGAATCCTGATAAAACCGGGGGAAACACGAGGATCTAAAGAAACAACCCGGGAAAGGGAAATGTTTCCCGGAAAAGGGCAGATTGGGGAAGTAAAGGGAAAACCCCGGGTTCAGTGGATCGCCAACTCACCTGGAGACTACATATCAAGTTGGATGAAAAAAAATCACGGTTTTTGGGTTTTATCCGTTATTAAATGAAACCTTCTGAAAAAAAGGGAATTATCTACATAATGGTGTTAGTAGGAGTTTAACCGGTTCTCCTCCCCCCACTATGACGTCACGTGTGACCTTTAATAGTTCGGTTAATGTGTGTGTGTTTATTAGATTTGACTTTGAATTTTTCATTGAGTTTTACATGGGGTTTATCAATTTGGGATTCGCTTTTTGAAATATTGAGATTCATAACATTAAGTTTTTTCTTTGGGTTTTTTAGTTTTGATGTTGAGATTTTTCATTAGTTTGACATTGGGGGTTTGGGGGACTTGAGATTCGACTTCAGTTTGACCTTAAATGACCTTGGATTCATAACATTAGGTTTTTACTTTGAATTTGACCTCGGTTTTTTTGTTGGATTTGTTTCGGGAACCAAAATTTGATTGATGTTTGTTTTACCTTACTAATGTTGTGGTGTAGGCACATATTCTGTGTAGTCGCCTTATGAATCTTTTACTCTCAAGCGGGAGGGTGTTTGTCTTTGAGAGAGTAGGAACTGCAGTATTATGA